>PVLD010012504.1:19827-60185 GCA_004027595.1 Dinomys branickii | reverse complement strand
CCAGCGTCTGGGGCTTTCCCACCTCTCGCCCCGGCAGCCTGGTCCGCCCTACCACATCTCCCCCGGCATCTCAGAGAAATACGCCCAGTTTAAACTTCCCAGCCGAGGTCCCGGCATTCACGCTCGCCAAGTCTGTCTCGAGCTGGTGGTGTTTATTAAGGAGGTTCGCTCCCTTGCTGCTCACCTGGTCGCCATCTTCTCCGGATCCCCGAGTATAAATTTTTAGTGCACTGTTGGATTCAGTTTGCTAGGATTTTCTTGAGACTTTTTCTTTATTTAAGATACTGCTTTGTAGTTTTGTGTGTGTGTGTGTGTGTGTGTGTGTGTGTGTGTGAGTGTATGTGATTATTTTCAGGCTTGCCCCATACAATAAGTTTTGCAAAGTTCCAACTTTTTCAAATTTTTATAAATTTTTAAAGATTATATTAATTATACTTGAAATATTTTGTAGAATTCAGTAATCAAGCTATCCTGCCTTGTGCTGTTGTCTGTTGGGAGACCACTGATTCAAACTTGCAGTTTATGATGGATATGCTTAGCTTTTCTATGTCCTTGTGGTTGTGTTAGTAGGTATCTATGTTAAGAAATGAATTCATCTGGTGTAGCTTTTCTCACTGGCTAATGTGCAGTTGTTCATAATAGTCCCTAGTGGTCTTTTGTATTTCTGAAGTATCAGTTGTGATGTCTCAAGGATGCCCATTTGTTCTGCCATAGAATCTTGGGTCCCAGGAGTGGAATGTGATCATGATGTCACTGGTCCCTTGGGCAGTGCTCCTCTACTAACCACTGTGTAGAGTGGGAGGAGAGATGCAGTTGGTGGTCAGGATGTGGGTTGCAGATAGAGCAGCAGCCCTGGACATCATCAGCAGGGCTGTCTTATAAATAAGAGAAACAAATACTCCAGCCTGACTAGTTGTACTGAACAGTGGTCTTTTCCTGCCTTTACATTCTGATTGGAACAATGTATTGCTTGGCTTTCCTGCGTCTCTAGCTATTTCATCTTGGAAATTTCCATCTCCATAATCTCCTGAATGAATTCCTTACTGTACACTTTCATTCTGTTCCTTTACAAACCCTGACATACAGTGGGTGTTGTTTCAGCAAATACTCAAGAATGTGGCAGCACCATTGAAGCTCGGTAATGGGGAGAGGCTGGAAGAATTCGTCAATTGCAAGCTAGAAATATGTGCAATGAATGGTGACCTTAGTTAAGTCACACAGTGAAATGCAGAATGTAATGGAAAACTGTAGGAAGGGCAGTCCTCATTCCTCTTTACATGACAAAGAGTACCTGTGCAATCTGTTCTAGCATTTGTGGATGGTACAACTTGCTAGTGATAGAACTGGATATTTAGCTAAGGAGATACATGGGCAAAGTGCTGAATGGGTGGCCCAGCTCTTCCTGGGGGCTTAGAGTGAAATATGAAAGGAGAGTGTTGAAGAAAAACATTCTTAAATAAAAATGTTCCATCAAAGATGACTCCCTGGTTGGCTTCCTTGGAGATAAGGAGCAGGTGATCTCCAGCAATTCCCTGACATGCTACCCTGTCATTTCTTCTCTAGGGACTATTTATGGGGCTGGAGAAGTCCAGAGCAGCCTAAACCATCAATCAATACTACAGAGCTGCCCCTGAGCACAGCAAAGTCACAATCACACTTTGCCCCACCTTTCAGGAAATGAATTCTCTTCTATCATCCAAAAGTCAAAAAGGGGGAAATGGCAGTGTGGTAACAGCGGCGTTTCTCAGCAGTACAGACATTTATTTTTTGCCATTTTTCATCTCCTCCAAGATCCATATAATAGCGCATTTTTTCCTCCTACTGTAACTCCAAGATGGGTAAGAATCTACAATCTTAACCCTCACACTCTCCAGCAGCCACTTGCTTAAGCACCATAGCTTTCTTTTGCCACAAAGGGTGATGCATTTCCCCTGAAATCCTTCTCCTCCTTCCGGTAGGCACAAGTGCCCTGTGTAACACTCTTGGGCAAAATGACAGCTCAAGTATTTCAACCCTCCTGTCCCTGTCCTTCACCCTGAGTTCAGTCTCTCCTGCCACAATAACCACCTTTCAATAGGCCAAAACCTTACAGTTCCGGTAATGAAAAAGGACATAGAACATTTTTTATGTAACCAGCCTGCAAGAACTTTACCATAAAAAATTCTCCAATTTCATTTCAATAGAGAAGCTACTGGCCATATGTGACTGTTGACCATTTGAACTGAGGCTAGAGGGATGAGGAGTGAAATTATAGTATTTATTTTTGAAATTAGTGTTTATTATGAAATTACATAATTTATTTAAACCTTTTTAGTGTAAATGAATAATCGAAGCAGTACGAAGTGCCTTCTTCTTAAAAATCTATAGCTTTTCTAACACATTTTTCTATAACTCTGTAAATACTGCAAACCATTATTTCTGTTGTGTGGGTTCTCTCTTTTTGAGGTTTTAAAGTATAACTGCTAAAATGCTTTGAATTCCAAGAAATGTTCTGTTTTCCCTTACTGGACAGACATGGTTATGCATACTACAGAACAAAGGACACACAAGAGAAGCACACGTCAAATACACAAGGGAACAAATCAGACAAACCCAGACTACAGAAAATGCTTTGGCAAAAACACCTCAGTATCCCCAAATAAACGACAAAGAGGAGAATCACAGGAAAGAGAAAGGAAAAAAGAAAATAAATAGGAAACTAGAGATTAAAGAGGACCCTTCATAAATGTGAGACTACAGCTGGGCATAGTGGCGCACACCTGTAATCCCAGTACTGAGCAGGCTGAGGCAGAAAGTCATCATGAGTTCAAGGCCAGCCTGAACCACATAGCGAGACCCTCTCTCCAAAACACAATCAAGAAATATGAAACTATAAATTACATTTATTTATTTTAGATTTGAAACTAAGCTAACAAAAAAAGGAATGGGTCATGGGTTGGGTCGGTGAATGTAAATGGTAAAATCCAAGATTCATGACCCTTGATGTCACACACGTGGGCAACTTCTTCTCCACGAATGTCCTTACATTCACAGTTTTCTAAAACCAAATCCAAAAGGACCATTTAGGACATTAGGAAGGACTTCTCACTTTATGGGGAGAAAAAGTGCCTACAAGAGTACAGAGACAGCCATTTTCTGTGTGAGTGGAGGAAGGTGATAAGTTTGTCCTAAAATGAATGGCCTGGGAGGTGTTCCGAACCAAACCATGAGGCCAGTGGCGCTGGTCTGTGGATGTTACTCAGAACAACAGATAGCGGAGACAACCAGCTTCCCCAGGCTGCCACAGAGGCAGACTGCAGGGTCAATGCCTCTACATCTCCCCAGGCCTCTCACGTAAAACCAACTCCTTTCCTGAAGCAAGGGAGGAAAAGTGCCACCCCACAACAGCCCATACATATGGGGCCTCCATCCTGCATCTGTCCTTCACCTGAGGGAAATTCTCTCCATGTGCCCTGCTAAGCAAATCCAGTGTAGCCACCATCCCAACAGCACACTCCACTACATCAGGACCCAGGCCGCACCCTGTGAGTGCCTGTATCTTACTTACAGGACACTAGTGATACTTCCCTATTTCAACGTGACAACTGCCATGCAACACATGTTGTAAGTACCTTATAGATGAGGAGACTGAGATTTCTAGGAGAGTGTACTGTGATAGCCTTCAAAACACAATTCGGGTACATTTCAGGAACCTGTGCATCAAGTTTTTGAATATAAAGCACTAGCCATGGTAGATCCTGCAGACTTGTAATGCCACGGGTCCTTGTGGTTTCTTTCCCTTTGAATGTAGTGACACTGGACCTTATGAGGACCTCTATGCTGTGAAATCCCTGACAATCACCTGAGGAGAAGTACATCATTGCCAGAGGACATGAGCGGACAGGTGAGATCTGTGAGGACAGGAAATGCCCTAAGATTGACCCATAGTAACTTGGGGAGATAGAACCTTTCTGAGAGGACTAGGGCAGGCTGGGTAAGAGAATGAGAACGGTGCTGTCTGCAGCTCATGTTCCCATGGCATCACGGATGTGACCACACTCTCCTCCCTCAGGGGCCAGCTCCACCTTCCACCTGCCCTCCTCACTAACAATGGAACATGTTTCGTGCATCATTTGGTCTTCACTACTTCCTGCAAATTCAGAAACGTCCAGTCAGACGATGTAGTTCAAGGTCATCCTGACCTATGTGCGAATGGCGACCTGAGAATTTATGCATCATTTTAGAAAATACTGACAGATTTGTGAATCATCCCATACTTTGGTTTTAAAGAAACTATCTGGTTTGGTTTTAGGATCCTTCTGAAAGAATTTCTTTGATGTGCTGAATCATCATCACGGTCTATTTGGGGCAGAAATGGAATACAGTTTTTAAAAAAGCCTTTTCTTCCCAGGACACCATATACAATCCTGGATCCCCACTGGACATTTTCAACTGTGTCCTCCTTAACGCCACAAGGCTGGCACACAGTCCTGTACTCAGTGCCACATCAGAGCTCTTACAGAGAGCCAGTGCCCTTCTCTAAGATGAGGACAAATAGCCGTGACCCAGGCCCCTCTATACTAGTCAGCACCACAGGGCACTGCCAGGGAAGCCTGTGCTGAGCTCCCCAGGAGCGCTCTCCATGCAGGAGAATCTCAGTGTAAGCCAGCATGTCCACTCTCAGGTTGCACTGCATCAAAGTGGTCATCCAACCTCCCATCCGGGGGCTCTATTCTTTTGAAGTGAATTAGGGATTTTCCTCCATGTTTGTTACTATGGCTAGGATGCAGGTCATTTGTCACCATTTAGCAAATAAAAAAATGGACATTTTATAAAAATCATATCAACCTCTTCCCCAAATTTGGGGTAGGGAAGACAGCAGCAAAGACAGCACCTGAGAAACACTGCTGCCAAGAATTTTATTCCTTTCAGCTAACTGCCTCCTGCCCTTTCACACTGGCTGCACCCCTGTGATTTCTGCTCTGTCTTCCAACCGAGGCAGTCCTGACCCTGTCAGGGCCCAAACCCTGTGATAGGATAAACCTGGGAAGTAGAACTAGTGGAGTAGTCTGTGAGCTCAGCAAACTCACGGCCGCAGAGACCAGTGACTCACCTAATAGCAGATTGTGTTGGAGGCGCTTGGCTGGCTTGCACCTCTCAGTGCATTGTTCTCAGAGGCCCTGCCCCATGAATCCTTCAGGGTCCTCCTGCAGGAGGAGGCTCTTTCAAGTCCCACTTTCCTTCAGGATGGCATCTCTATTTTTCCTATGATTGGACAAGAGTAGAATGGAAATGGCATAGTGATCAGTGATCGGGACTTTGAGGTCGATTTTTGTGAGACTCTGCCCAAAGTGTCTGCCACGTAAAACTCAGCTCAATTCATGGTGACCTATGCTCTTTTCTTCTATTCTTGTGAGTTATTTACAGATGCCAGATGTCACTGGGCTTTCAGGCACCTCTCTCGTAATTTTAGGACAGGGTATGAAGTTTTATTTTAGGTATTTTATTCCGTTGCCATGAAAGCTTTCCATCAAACAAAGGTGAACCATGCTGAAAGCATGTACATCTAACACAGACTCTTAGTTACACAGAAGAGAATAGGTCCTTGTTGAAATGTCAGACATCCCTTCCTTTTGAGTGGGACACATTTGCAAACACCCCACACCAGCAGGCCCTGCGTTGTGGTTGGGTGAATGAAGCCAGTGTCATTAGCAATGGCTCTTTGCCCATTGGCCTCTTTGTGGCTGTTCTTTCACACCTTCTCCACAGCCTACATGGTCACCCCCCCCCCCGATCAGGGTAACCTGAAGACAGGTGGGTTCACTGAGTCTTCCTCTCCCAACTCCTCGAGATCATACTTTTCTACCAACAAACTGAAAACAGCCTGTTCTGATTTTAGGAAGTTCTACTCACCTTCTGAGGACACACTGGTCTGTCTGGCACAGAGACAGACATTCTGTGTGTACGAGTTAAGGAAGGTGTTACATTTTCTTAAAACAAATGGGTCTGCTACGACATTTTGAGTCAAATCATGCTGGTAAATACTGAGTTTAAATGGGCAAAGAAAAAATGTCATATGTCATCCAGATGAACAGACTGGAGATCTCAGACACTCTAGGTCTTCTGCAGCAGTATCCCTGTCCTGCCATGAAGGCGAACCGCAGGGCCAGTGGCTCAGCAACTCGCCATTGCTTGCTTGGGAAAGGGATTAAAGCGTAGAGCAGCATTTCCCTCATCTGCTATCACTGTGTCAAGTACCAGAATAAACTCCTCTGTGCTTTAATGAATATTCCATTCCCTCATAAATAGCAACAGATACCATATAGCCCTTTATTATAGGTCATGGGGTAGAAATTCAGAAAGAGCAAAATGTTTGATCACCCACAGTTAAGAAAGGAAGCAGTCAGCCTGAGAGTGGGAAAATTTCCTGCTTAGTGAAGAACAGTTTTCTCTCTAAGAAGTTCCTTCCTGCCACATCGGCCTTCTCTGCTTTCACACTGGATGGAGCTGCCTCCTCACACAGTTACTTTTCATCAAGAGCAAAGGACAAGTTGGACCTCCACCCTGTGAATTTGTCTCCTGTGCTCCCACTCGGGCTGTCGCGATTTCTCCATGCCCCTGAATATGACATCAACACCTAAACTGCTTTTAAAAAGTCACGCTGAGTGTCATGCCCCAAGGCTAGGGAATTGGGAGCAACGCAGTAAAATCCGGGCCTATGGTCATCTCACCAGGACTGAGCTTGTACACAAGGCACTCTGCTACCTACCCTGTGTGCCTCAACAAGCGCATTTCGGAGGTCCTGCCCCCAGCCACTTTCAGGGTCATCCAATGTGAGGTCACGGAGAATGTCACTGAGTCTAAAAGGACACTTCTCTCCCATGTTGTAACTTCTGTCCTAACAG
Organism: Dinomys branickii; assembly: GCA_004027595.1. Lineage (NCBI taxonomy): Eukaryota > Metazoa > Chordata > Mammalia > Rodentia > Dinomyidae > Dinomys > Dinomys branickii. The sequence continues at coordinate 53,301 of PVLD010012504.1, read as the reverse complement.
AACAGTTTTGGCTTCTGATCTTGAAATAGGATCCTGGCTTCCCTCAGTGGAGTACAGCAAAGATCAACATGAGAGTTGCAAAATACATTAAGTAAGCACTGACACAGATGGTGAGGAATTGCTGAGAAGCCCTTGAAGCAGAATTGACGCACATGCTTGGTGACCTGCCTGTGACAAATGAAAATGCGAAAGATAAAACTAAAGGGTAGGGTCAGAAAATGCTCCTGTAAGATTCCACAATTTTCTCTTCATCTTCTCTCCTGTAATCAAGGGCAGGTGTCTCCCCGAATCTGCTTCCCAAAGAAGCTCTTTCAGATCCTCAAGGGTCCATGGATATCCTGTCAACACAAGATAGTGTACTGTTCAGTGCTGGCCACAAAGCCACAAGCACATATGTGCCCAGATAGAGCTGGGGTTAATTGGATATAAAGAAAGAACAAGATCTGGACAGGCTCAAGAGAAGGTTCTTCTGACTCAAAGGATGACAAGCATTATGAGGTGGATGTAGTCTCAGAAAGAGGACACGAGGTAGTGATGGCACAGCACCATTGGTCAGAATTACACCAATTGTAACATAGTTGTTTAATTGATATTTTACTATGTGAATTTGTGCTCAATATTTTTTAAAAGTGCACAGGAGGTCTATCATGATATTATTTCAACATCAACCATGTGTTTTGTAACCTGTTTTGTAAAAAAGTTGTGAAATGTGTGCCTGCCATGTGGCTTTCTACCCCTGTGCTGACTGGAGACAGCTACTGGTTCTCCAGGCTGAGTTGCCTCTTCAGGGACTCTTGCACCTTTCCACCCACCCACATGGCACAGAAACCCCTTACCTGAGCTTCTCCACTAGAGACACCTCCTCCACCCTCTTCCCCTCCTCACACTGCTGATTCTCCCTCAGCAGATACTCAAGAATGTCATTGTTCAGAGATGCTGAGAAAAGACACATGCAGCAGCCTCAGTGGACAGCTTGACATCCTCCAGAAGACACTGCTGGAAGAGGAGGAGGCAGAGTCTACCCCAAGACACGCCAAGCCCCAATACCAGGCTCTATGTGAGAGTGCCATGTTATTATTTCCCAACTGCTCTGCTACACAACATTGTTAGTCCCCAGTTTAGAAGCAAGGAGAGTAAAGCTTAAAGGCAAGTTAATTGATGAATGATTAAACTGGCAATAAGCAGAATCAGAATCCACATCTCCTAAGGTCTGATTCTGAATCCAGGATTCCTCTGCCCAGTCACCCTATCATTAGAAGCAGAAGCCTTTGACCTGTCCCATCACGTTCTATGCTGCACAAGAGCCGACTTCAGGAGAACTATTACATTTGTTGAAAATGCTTATGTTCTCCCATTCAGTGCTTTGGTTTCTTGAGGTAAATCTTTTAATACATAGTAAGAGAAATTAAGCAATTAACAAATATGTGAGCGAAACAGTGTACAAATCTTCCTCAACTGAAAATGCAGAGGACAGTACGAGTCTTACTAACACTGAAGCACAAGTGCCCTTCATCTGGACCTACTTAATCAGAGCAGAACTGTTCAAGGTACGAAGGGAGACGGCTCTTCCCTCCAAGCTGTGTTTACTTCCCTAAGCTCATGCTCACTTGGTGGGCATCTACTGTGAGGGCAGCTCAGATCTAGGCCCTGGAATCTGGAGCAGCATCTCATGGTCACACCTTCCCCCTCTTGGAGTTGCTGCTTCCAGGCGATATGAACCTTCTCTGAGTCCACACAGTGTAGCCCCTTGGCCAGCCAGACGAGTCCACTGTGGATTTCCTCCTCTCCCAGAACATACCGGTCAGGTTACACTGTTCCTTAAAGTGTTGGAAGATGTCAAGCCCTTCTCAGCTTCTCCTGAAGTTGCTAAGTCCAACTTATCCTTATCCTTATGTCTCCTTCAGATTTTACCCACTTCACCATTACCCTCTCCACTGTGGAACACTTTCATCCTGCAAACCTGTTGTCTTTCTTTCCCCCATCTGCTCTTTCAGCTTTGGTTTCTCAGGATATGAACAACTCGGGCTCCTGTAGGAGACACATAGCTTAGGAAACAATATCAGGTCTTAGCTGAGTTCCCACAACACATCAAACACACATCTCAGTCCCTGAGGGACTGAGAGGAAAGTAAGGTGGAAGGTCCAAGAGAGGTACAATAAGACCCTTGTCTTGGGGATGAAAACACTGAGACCCATGAAAGCTAACAGTCTCCCAAGGCCTCATATGCCTTGAGAACAGCAGAGCCAGTACACAAGACTTGGCCTTAAGCTTTCTTGTGTAAGGCACCTAACACCCTCAAAAAACTCATATATTAAATTAGGGGCATTTGATTATGAATAACTATTTCCAGTGCTTAAATATGTATAGGAGGGAGGGAGAAAAGGAGGAAGAGGATGATAAAAGAATTAAGATGTGTTATGCACATGTACCAATTCCCCTTGAGGAATGTAATAATTATGTACTACAATCATGTACTCATAGACATTTTAAAGTAAATTTAAAATGTACATCAGAAGAGTGCTTCCTGGGACAATCTTTGACCACAGGTCTATAGTACTATTATTCATATTCAGTTTTAACTCAACAGATGATACAGTGAGACCAAGGAATAATACTAAGTGCCAAACAGCAATTATCACAACAGCCAATAAAATGTATTTATACACCAAGTGAAAATATTTCTAACTTTTAGGCTATAAAAGTACTCCCAGAGAGCAGGGTCTGTCTCTTCATACCTTATCTCCAGTGTCTTCTAAAGATGCTGCAGAAAAACTATTCAATAAATACTATCAAGTGAATATATTTATTCAAATTGTAAACCATGAAAGCACAGCCTTAGCAAAAGTAACTTAAGATGTGACCAGTTCCACATCCTCATAGGCTGGAATGGGTAATTTCACTACTTTACTACAGCCTACCTTCCCCTGTGTAAATTAGACAGGGAAGCATTCACCATAGAGAACTGGGTGATTCAACAACAAAAAAATATACAACAGAAAGGACTCCCTATCTCTTCTTGACAGAGGGCTAAATAACACTGACATCCATCATACTCACTGAGGTGGTTGCCAAAAACCCCTGGGTAAGACCCAAGAGACTACATGTCATCCGTGATTACAGGAGCCTCATCAAAGGGGAAAGGCCACCATTAGACAAAAAGCCAGGATAGAGACTCACTAAGCCACATAGCAACAAGAACCACCCCACTGGAACAGAGCAAGGCTCCTGTCCACCATGGGCTTCTGCGGGACCTGCGCCCTTTTCCACTTTATCTCCAGTCTGGGTCTGCAGGTTTGCTCCAGTCTACATCTGGTCTTTTGTTCTTCCATCAATAAGAAAAAAAAAACAAAAAAAACTACATTATTTGCTAGGGAATCTCATCCCTCTTGCAGGGAAAGCCTTCATTTTGAACTGCATTAGTTCTTCTTAAAGATAGATGGGGCAGAGATTGGTTCTCAGTATCCACAGCACTAAACGTTTTCCTATTCTGCCCAGGTGAAGGGGGTGAAATCAATACTGACAGAAGGAAGATTAATAACAGACACACCAGAGGGGCCTGAGCTCACAGGGTGCCCGGGTGATTTGAGTCAAGAGGAAAGACCAAGAGATTAAGAGAAACATATTTGCCATCAGGATGAATAGAAACAACTGGAGAAATGTGAGAAAATAGGAAAATATAAAGTAACATAGTGGTTGGAAACAGAAGGGTTGCTGAGAGCCCAGGGGTAACGTCCACAAAGCAGAGGATTACTCTGAGGTCGTGAAACCTCATGAAGGGACCTCCTCCTGGCTTTTGTTCAGTCTGATTTCAAAACTGTTCTGGATCAGTGATTTCTTTATCTATCTATTACTCCTCCTTTTTGAGCCCAAATCATTGTCATTTTTACCCAACATTTGTCCCACCAGGGCAGGCTAGGGGGAACGGTTTGTTTGGCTTTAATGATCTGCTTGTATGGTGGGAGCCACTGAAGCTGGATGGTGGTCCTCTGTGTGAGGGCAGGACAGAGCCAGAGTGCCTCAAGCAGTCAATCTACAGCAGTTTTTTAAAAAGCATCCTGCCTGAACAGTTACTGTCCTTAGTTGGTAGGCAACATTAGCCCCCCATGATACTTACTTTGCAAGTGTATAAAATAAACACCCCTACTGTTGAGGTCAGTCTTGCTCTTCCGGTAAAAAGTGACTCCACCTGACCCTGGCTATTGTCTCTTGTCTCTATTTTCTAAGTCCTCTGCCCTTTTTCTCCTAGAGGCCACCAAGAGACCACTGAGTCCCACTTATGTCAAGAATTATACCAAGATTCTATGTTTAATGGCCACCCTTAGAAGCCTCATTCATACCTGATGTAGTTGATTTCAGTGAGATTATGAATTTTTGATCCAATAAGTTTACATGATATTTTCCATTCTGACCTGATGTTATAATCAGATGACTCTTGGATATCTTAGGAGAGAGGAGGAATGTATTTTGTATAGGGGGAAACATGAATGTATGGGGATCCCCTCTTGGGTCGTGGGAGCCAATTTCTTACACTGTCTCTAAATGTGTCTAACCTTTTCCCCTGAAACCTGTTCAGGTGATGCCAGGTCACTTCTGGGGTTACATTATCACAGAGCGGGTTGTGATTTTAATTGCTGAGGTTACCTCGGTGGTTGATATTGAATCACATGCCTACTTTATGTGATAGCTTTCACTGGCTATTAGCAAAAGACTAAATCAGACAGACTGGAACTGGGGAAGGACCACATGCTGTAGTTGTTTGGAAGACAGAAGAGCCAGGTGAGGAAGAATGTGGTGGCCTTGCAAAGTAATCACTGTCACCTGGCTGAAAATGAACACAGAGAAAGCAGTCTTGGTTCTCCAGTCATAAGGAAATGTATTCTGCCAATATCTGCCATGAAAGTGGAAGAAGAGACCGAATGCTGCATGGAAATACAACCTGGCCACACCTGGATTTTACCCTTATAAGTCCCTGAGTCAAGAATTCACTCACCTCATTCCATACATTCTCTGATGTAAGGCCACTAGTTTGTTGCAATCTCTCAATATACATATGAATGGAAACCTAACATGATGCACATCTCTAATGCTCTGATATTTCTATTTTTAGATACATGCACGCTAATCCCTATCAAAGCACAAACAAAAATGAAAAAGAAAGAAAAGAGAAACAGAGAGAGATGAAATGGAAGGAAGGAAAGAAGAATGAAAGGAAGGGAGGGCGAGGGGAGAGAGAAAAGGGAGGAGAGGGGAGAAAGGGGGGAAGAGAAGGAAAACGGGAGGGAACAAGGGCCAGGGCCGGAGGACAAAGGAATGAAGGAAGGACAAGTACCATCAGGGACATCAAAAGTACTCTCTAGTATTAACTCCCTACAAATACAGTCCTTAGGATGCAGTCTTCTAATTATCTAGAAGGTAGCACAGCAGCGCCTCACATAAAATCCAATTCTAATAAACTTAATGAGAAAGTCCATTCATGGTGACCAGAGATAAAAGAATGCCTGAAAACTTGAGAGAAAGTGGGGAGAAAATAAAAAGTCTCTGAAAGGCCATGTTGGTCAGGGTTGCACAATTAAACCAAGCAAGTGAAGTGAATAAATTGTACATTTATAATTAGTGGGTTTCTCATTTTAAGTAATTTTGTATTAGTATAGTATAGTATATGTAACCTACCGTAATCTGTACGTATAGTATATGTAATCTCTGTATATGATTATACTACATAATGTTTACATTCCTTGTGGGGAATTCGTACATGTACATAAGGTTGGGAGCCACTGAAGCCGGAAAACATGCAGGATGAAGAGAGCCTGAGAACACAGGAAATCCTCGGAGTAACCAAGCCATGTAACTTTGTTAACTGGTTGCTGGGCAGGGAGGCAGAAATTAACCAACCTCTGTAGAGGCTATAAAGAAACACTCTACTGTTTTGGGGCAGTCCTCCACCTGACCGCAGCTCTTGTCTGTTTTTCTCATGGCCACCACCATTTCTCTCCGGGTACAATGGGAGACCAACTGAGGCTCGCTACATCTGGCACCCGGACAAGGGCTCCGGTGAAAGGTAATAAGCAGGCAGTGGGTGCGCTTCCCAAGAGCACACAACAGAAGAGGGGAAGCGCATTTGTGAGAGCTGGTATTCAGCACTGGAGTGCGTGGTACTGGCACATCAGGTGCAAAGCGTGGGGAGATATGTTCTCTAGGGCTAGAAGATATACAGGCTTCTAAGAAGCCAAAAGCAAAAGAGATATTGAAGTGCAAGTAGAGGCCCAAGACTCCCAGGGGTACACGTCTATAGCAGTGTTTGTTGCATGTTTCACTCCTATATTTAATTTTCTGGATGTTGGTTTGGAGGGGTTTTGTAACCATAAGGGATTTGGCTCAGAACGTTAAGTTAAAATCAAGTGCGGAGACAGGCGGGACATGGAGGACAGAGAAACAGCTCCACTGGCAGAGCCTGAGCCCTCCAGCCTGGTCCACTTTAAGAAGGAAGGAGTGATGGGGCACAAAAGGGATTTTTCCCCACCAGAAAGGTGTTTCCCTGTGAACTCTATCTCACAACACTCTATGGATTTGACTGAGCCACAGGCAGCAAGCCCAACCTTTTCAGCGCAGAGAAATTTTGCTGAGTCACAGGGTGGAACTTCTGCCTCTCAGGGAGGAGAGCTGTTTTCTGTCTCCCTTACAATTAGCATTAAAAGAAGCCAGACGGGCAGGGGAGTCCATGGAGGGTTTTCAACTTGTCTACCCCATTACTCAAGTTCAAGACCCCCAAAATCCAGGACAAGTTATACGTGCTTAGGAAACTATACCTTTTCAAACTTTAAAAGAATTAAAACAAGCAGTTGCTATTTATGGCCCTACTGCTCCCTTTACCTTGAGTTTATTGGAAATTCTGGGACAACAGATTATGGCTCCAAATGACAGGACAGGAGTAGCTAAAGCATGTTTAAGTCCAGGAGACTATTTAATGTAGAAAGGAAACTTCCTTGAGTATTGCACTGACCAGGCCTTCGGGAACGCTACTCACAACATAGCCATTACAAAAGGTATGCTGACTGGGGAAGGTGGACTTTGCTAGCACAATCAGTTTACCTTTGTCTTGCAGATATATGAGCCAACCAAAATGGCTCCGATGAGGGCTTGGAGGGAACTCCCTTCTAAAGGAGGGACACCCTTAATTTAGCTTCTGTTCATCAGGGAGCTGAGGAAGCTTTTCAAGACTTTGTAGCACGATTATTACAGGCTAGTGAAAGGATTATAACTGACACTGAAGCCAGGAAAATAATGGTTCAGCAGCAGCTTTTGAAACTGCAAATAAATGGTGTAAGAGCCCACAGAAGGCGGCCTCATTGCCGGGGTGATTCGGATTTGGGCGGATGTGGGCCCCTCGTAGGTACGGGGTGCTGCTTTGGCAGCAGCTATCACTCAGGTTGTTCATCCCCAGCCTCGAGGAAAGGACAAAAACAAGGCCATTTGTTTTCATTGTGGAAATAAGGGGCACCTTATCTGGAATTGCTCTGCTACACTTACAAGGACAACACAGCCATCATCTGTAACTAAACCTTGCAGTCCTTGTACTGTCAGCGAGGGTATCACTGGAATGATCAGTGTCGACCTAGAACTGCAGGGAAAAGCCAGCCCTTTCCAGGAAACCGCCATTGGAAATTGCCTCAGCCCCATCAAATAATGGGGACCACCCAGCTGGCTGCAGTGTCGGGGGGTGTTGGCCGCATTCAGGTACCTCGTGTGTACCTTGTGTGTATCTCTTCCCCTACGTGCCGGATGCCAAGGGCACCAATGGTTGGCAGCTCTGCAGTGGGGTACACCCTCTTGCCTCATTCTCCTCTGCCGGGCTCCTGTCACACATGAGCTCAGGCTTCAGGGCAGGACCCCGCAGGCCCAGCTGCAGTGATGTAGGGGTTCAAGTGAACCAGTGATGCAATGCATCTGTACAGTGCACGCTGGGGTGGCAAACGCTGCAACGCAGGGCCTGGAACCTAGGAGTCCGAGCTGCCCCGAGCGCTTCCCGCACTCATTCACTGAGTGTTCCCCTGTGAGTTCCACCTGCCTCACTGGCTGCCTGAAGGAGGCCCCGGTAAGCACACAGGGCCCTGTGACACCAGAGGAGAATGAGAGGGCAGCAAGGGAGGCGTCCACACCACGAAAATTAGGGCAGAAGCAATAGGAGGCTTGAACTGGTGAGGCAGCCCCACATCCCGGGCTACAGAAGCCGGGTAGGCCCCTGGCAGCGGGGAGGGCTGGGGACAGCAGAGACACAGCCGCCACTGTGCAGAAAAAAAAATCATTGCCGAGTGCTGAGCCAAGAGAGAAGCACTTGCGCTTCCAGCAGAAATACGGCTATTATCACTGTAAGGACTGCAACATACGCTGGGAACGTGTGTTCATTTGGTGTATCCAGGGTACAAACGAGGTTTATTTTAAGCAGTTTTGCAGAATGCGTCAAAAATCTCACAACCCTTACCGTGTGAAGGATATCACCTGCCAAAGTTGTAAAAGAACTAAATGTTCATGTCCAGTTAAGACTTCGCCACGTGGACCTCAAACTCTCCCATCGTCAAGACCTGTGTGAGAGATGCAGGAGCAGGCCCCTGTCCTGTGATGGCACCAGTGCTTGGAATCTGGGCAAAAACAGAGTATCCGGTGGCCAGAACAAAAACAATGGCCAGCGTGCACAGAGACTGTAGCTACAAAGGCAGTAACCACAGAGCCGCTTGTGCGGGGTGCGCGGGCAGGGGAGCCCATTCCCGTAAATAAAGCAGGACTGTTGGGGCCCTGCCAGCAACTTGCTGGACCCCAAGGCGATCAAATGGAAGCTACAGCCAGTTACTGCCAGAGCCTGAAGTGTCAGCGCTGCTCTGCCCAAGGCTGGGACCCGGGGCTGCTGCCTCGTAGACAGCCCCGCCCTCCCGCCTTCCCGCTCACAGCCACTCCCACGCCCCTGCCGGCAGTGCCCTTTCCCCGGCTCACTGCTGCTCTGCTCGGGGTGCTACAGGATACACTGGGGCGCCAGATAGAACGGGGCACAAAGAGACAAAGGTCTGGGGCTAGGATAGAGGAGGCCGCACAGGGAGAAGCTGGCAACAGACTCAAGCTAGATGGGCACGGGGAGGGCAACAAGAACGGGGGTGAGGAGCTGTGGAGACCCGCAGGAAGCCTCGATCAGAACGCAAAGGAGGAGACAGCTGTGGAGGCTGACAGGTCAGTGTGGAAATGGGGCGTGAGAAGCCTCAGACAGCCCGGAGACCTGCTGGTGCTGGCTCGCCAGTGCCCAGGCCCCGGGGAGGAAGGCCAGGGCCACGCTAGCTGGCGCCGCACCCTGTGCCACTGCATGTGGCTGGGTGACAGCAGGGCCAGGAGGGTGATACAGGGGCTGACCAGAAGCTGGTGGACCTGGCAGTGACAACAGGGAGCAGGGAGCAAGGCCTGAGCCCCTCATTAGCTTTGTGGCAAGTGTCTGGGAGGCAGAGGGGACGCTCACCCTCAGCCTGCTTCGGGACTTAAAGGGCCTGTTTCCTCAACTCTATGGCTTCCTGCAGGACTTCGTAGCCCAGGTGCTGCACCAGACAGTAAAACAATAAACTGCTGCTTAGTATCGATAACTGCCGAGGTGTGTCCAGGTATGAGTGGTTTATTCTAATACAGTGGCTCTAGCGAGTAGCTAAGTGGGAGAAGATTCCCTCCTGCATCAATCTGACCCCTCCCCAAATCCATAAGTTCCATAAATAAAACTTTATCCCTTGTCTCAAAATATATGTATTTCAGTGATTGATTTGGTCTTTTAAAGTCACACTAAAAAACAATTCCTCATTTTTAGATTATACAGCCAATAAAAGGGTCTGGTTTTAATTACAGTTTTCTAAAAAAAAAAATAAGAATAATTACAGTTTTCTTCTTGACATACAAGATTTGCTACTGATTTAAAAGTTCTTGGTGCACTTGTGATTCCTAGTGATGTTGATTGCTCGTTTTATAGTCCAAAATTAAACTGGTATAAAAAACTTTGGTATTTTACAAATAGATATAAAAGTTTAAAATACAACCTAAAAGCAGTGCAGTTGATACAGTCATTTAATTTTAACATCCCATTTAAATAATGACAAGCCTAATGTTGGCCTCCAAAGAGTACAAGCTATGATAACTTTTTCATATTTGGGTACCTATTCCAACAGACAATTTACCCAAACTGTTTAGATCTAAAATGATTTTCAGACTACTTGGTAATATTAATTGGCTCCATCCAGATTTTGGACTAATTTCTCTGGTGTTATTAATTGTCATTATTCTTCAGACAAGTTATTTCAAATTGCTTGTGTTTCCACAGATGGGTCTTCTTAGGTTAAGGGAGGTTATATTATGGCTTCCTCTTCCAAAATATTGGATACAGGTTTCTCATTTTATGATCAAAATTCAAATTACAAAAACATTAAGGGGAATCAATCCCTTTCACTTTCCTTGTTGATATATACTAACAACAGAAAGACAATTCCATCAGGTAAAAGAAAAAATGTTAGGAAGTGTCCTTTGGACAGATCTCCATACTGGACAACAGAAGGAATTCCCAAGTCCTGCCCAGATTCCTGTATTATGTATAGTTGACAATTTATATAGAAACAGCTACATTGTAATGATAATAAACTTGATCAAGTGTTCTGCCAACTACAAACTCATATTTGTAATAGAGATTTTCCTATCTTCATAACTCATATTTGTTCTCATTCATACCTTTCTGGTGACATGGTTAATTATAATAATGAAGTTGATCAACTCATTGATATTTCTTCACCCGATTGTTTAGCCACTGAATTTCATACTTTAACTCATATATACACCAAAGGTTTACATGAAAATTTTCCTTAACTTTCCATTAACAGGCACGTGAAATCATTTTATCTTGTCCTATTTGTGGTCTGCTTAATAATCCTATTTTTCAGCCTGGAACAAATCCTAGAGGCTGGCAAAGTAATGAGCTGTGGCAAATGGATATAACCATATTCCTGCTTGTGGGAAACTTGGATTTGTACATGTTGTTATTGACACATGTTTTGGCTTTATATGGGCCTCTGCACAATCAGGAGAAAAATTTGTATGTTAAAAGTCCATCTGTTAGAGTGTTTTGCTATTATAGGTAAACCTAAAGCAATTAAAACTGACAGTGGACCTGCTTATACATCCCATTCCTCCCAACAATTCTGTGCCTTGTGGGATATTAATCATTATACCGGCATTCCATACAATCTTCAAGGACAAGGTATGGTTGAAAGGACACATGCTACTCTTAAATTTATGATAGCTAAACAAAAAGTGGGAGCTAGGGATAGAAGTTCACCACACCAATTACTACATAAAGCCCTATTCACTTTAAATTTTTTGGATATTAGTAAAGATTCATCCACTACAGTAGCAGAAAAGTTTTGGGCCACCATTATTAAGGGATCACCAGAACCAATACGGCAACTTATCTTTTGGAAAGATATTCACACTGGAATATGGAAAAGAGGTATTGTTCAAACTTGGAGGCGAGGATTTGCCTGTGTTATTATAGACTCAGGAGAAAAAAATATGGTTACCTGCTAGAAGAATTAAACCTCAACATGAGCCACAAAAGAGTCAGATTTGATCTGAATTCTCCACTGGAAGAAATGAGAATGATGTCACTACAACACCATCCCCAGACCAACCAGGAACACTCAGAATGCACAACCCCCAACCTGGGGACAACTTAAGAAATTAACCCATGATGCTGAGAAGCTGCTGGACTCCACTGGACAAGAGTCTACAGCTGGTAATATGTTTCTAGTCATGATGGCGGTTATATACTTAATATGGAAACAGTACTCAACTCTCTTTTTCAATTAATTCTACTCATTACACACGAGCAGGTGTTCATCTTCCTTATATCATGATCGGTGAAGCAATCTTCGGTATGCTTCTGAACTCTCGCTCAGATGTACTGATTGTAGTTTTTATACCTGTTTAAATAATTCTATACCATTTAAGTATTCTAAAGATAGTGTATATATATTCTTCAGCAAAGAACAGGAATCTAGATACCCATCAATTTAGAAAGACCATGGCAGCAAATCTCAGCTGCGTACATGTTACAAAATTTTATAGATAAGTTAGTAATACATAGCAAGAGATTTGTATGAATTCTGTTTGCAAATGTATCCCTCCAAAAATTTTCTAAGAGATCTCTGTTGACAACAAAGTCTGACTAGTCTATTTAAATTATAAATTTCCAGAATTATAGTAGAGTTACTATAATTCAATTTGGTCAAAAATATGTTTGAGTGCACTCTGATTTTGTAAAGATGTTCGTTTGTTCTGTGTACTTATTTGCATGTTTCTTATTCTGTGAACAGCTGTTCCCCTTTATTTTGAGCTCAACAATTTTTCTTATTTCTTCAAAATATAATTTGGTTATAGATTCAAAGCATGCTTTCACCTGAGTTACCAGTTGGTTTAAATGATATCAAAATTAAGATACTTTAACCATAGTACTTAGGATGAGGAGACATTATTTAGGTAGGACTCCAGTTGGTGAATAAAGGACTGGCCAACTTTTTCTCAATATGGAGCCACCCAGTGATCTCCATAGTCTTTGGGGAGATACCCCAATAATTGGTTCATTTGATCAAGAGAAAGTTTTTCAGAAAAAAAAAAAGTTTTTCAGTAAAAATTACAATAAGGTTTTCTCATAAAAGATGAAGTTGGTACAAAACTAAATTTCAACAAAGGTTTTCACATATGTATGATAATTTATCACTGTTGATCTCATGATGTATTAAATGTATTTATAATTTTGGATCTAGAGATCTTTCAAAATATAAAACAAAGACTGTTTATTGTGATAAGACTTTCCTTTAGATTAAGACCTCTACCTTTAACAAAAACATGTGATGTGTATCCCATTAAAGGACAACAGATTCAGATTCTTATGTATTAGATTAAGATAACTGGTTAAAAAGATAATGTTATGTCAAAATGAAAATTTAAGTATGTTACAAAATGTCATCATGATTGTCATGTAGCAGTGTTATATATGGTTTTGATTTCTAAATTTCTGACTAAAAATATGTAACTGTTGTTTGTTAACATTCTATTAGGATTTAAATATTAGGATATCCATGATTGTTAAAAAATAATGGTTCCATTTGTATGTTCTAAAGTGTTTGCTATTCAGATTGGATTGTAATATTAAGCTTACTGTCTCTCTTACTATGTCATTAATCTTCTCTGCTGGATGGTGAACAACTGGGGTTTGGAGACCAAAAATTAGAGAGATAATTCGGGCTAGAGAATAGCCAATATTTTGGCTACACCCCCTGAGATCAGTAAAGACTCAGGACAGAAGAGAACCTCTACTGTGACATCCTATAACTCGGTTGAGTCCCTAATTTTCTGATAAAGGAGATTATGGGACCACAGAGAAAAGTGATTCTATGATATGTGGTGTGCCTAAGGAGAGTCACCAGGAGAGAAAAAATCTCTCAGGCTTTCACAGGAAGCAACTTGGTCAAGCAAAGGCCATGACTCATCCAGATGGCTGACAACTGATAGAAGAGCTAGAGATGCTGTACTTGGTTCCAAGATGATTCCTGAGGAGACTTAATTGACCTTTAGAGACAGGAAAAGGTTAAAATTTTTCTCTATGCACATCTAACTTTAACTTGGTCTTAAACATCCAGCAGAAAAGTGTAATTACATGATGTAAGGAAACAATGTCACAGTAATATGTTAGCGGTAAAAGGTTCAAGTCACCAATAACTTCTAACAATTGCCAGCTAGACTGATAACGGATCACCATTATGGACTTTGGACTATATTCTTCAAGGACAGCTTTTCTAGCTTCAACTGAACACCCACCACTTCTGTAATTAAACAGAAAAGGGAGAGATGTTGGGAGCCACTGGAGCTGGTTATCAGTCAAGTAGTCCAGCTACCTCAGTATTGAAAAAGGTGTCCTGACCGACAATTACAGTCGTTAGTTGCTAGGCAACATTACCTGCCCGTGATACTAACTTTGCAAGTGTATAAAATAAACACCCCTACTGTTGAAGTGAGTCCTCCTGCTCATCAGGCGGGAGGTGACTCCACTGACCCCAGCTCTTGTCTCTTGTCTTTATTTTTCTCAAACCCACTGCTATTTCTCTCGAGTATGAGACCAACTGAGGTTCGCTACACTAGATGTCATAGCAACACTGTCTCAAAATAAAAAAATAAAAGGCTTAGGGATGTAGCTCAGTGTCAGAGTGCCCTTGGATTCAATTACCAGTACCTCAAAAAAGTGTCTTTTCTTTAATACTTTTATGCTGGATTCAACTAAGTTTCCCTAGAAAAGTCTAGGATACCATACGAAACTTTACAGAGCTTTGCATTCCAAACAAAGTAGTAGCCTCACACTGAGGCATGCTGGAGATTGCGGACAGAAATGGGTAAAGTGGCAAGGAAAAAGCAGGTGACTAGGGCAAGAAAACGGTAGAGTGGGAGGCAAGGGAGAGGGAAGGCTCGGGGAGAAAATACAGGGACAGAGGACAGAGACTGACAGCACCTTACGTTAGAGAGCCAGCCAAAAGAAGCGAGTCCAGAAGAGAACACTATTCATGAATAAGACCAAATAGCTCACACCCAACCACAGCACAGAAGGTTATGGCTTTCAGTTTTAACCTGAATACTACATAATAGAGGACTCTCCCAAGTCCTTGAGGCCTGCAGGACACTGTGGTTTCCACCCCTTGAATCTAGCAGCTCAAAACTCTGTGTGAGGCGGCTCGTGGCGCATCACATTAGGATGACTCAGTATTCATAGGCAGAGAAACTTGGCAGAAGACTCTCCACACCCAAATCAGCAATGCCGTTGGATGGAGGCCGAATTGTAAGAAATGATTAGGTTGTGACAGCTGTCATCATTAATGGATTAAGGCTGTTATTTTTGGAGTGGGTTTGTGATCACAGGAGTCATTTCTTTATATAAAAGATTATCCTGTCTCCTTCCATGCCTACTTCTTTGCCTTTTCACCTTCCACCATGGGATGACACAGCACAAAGGTCTATGACAAATCTTAGCCCCTGGCCTTTTCAGCCTTTAAACTCTAGTAAATCCGTATTTTTGTAAGTTAGCCTGTGTTGGGTATTCTAATTGCACAACATGCACTAAGGCAGTGTCTGAAAACTATTGTTTCATTTACTTTGTGGCTCTTTAGTTGTTTATAGAGTGGAAAGGTAAATCTAATCCATTATTCCATTTTGCCTGGTAAAGAAAGCTCCTGGTTATCTTTGGCTGTCAACCACTGTAGCTGTTTACATTTTTGACAGCCAAGTATTTTTGCAGTGCTATATATATTGTTTAGTTTTGTTGCGGTATGTGCTCTTTATCGCCCTACATTATTCCATACTTGGAAAAGTTTTGGGACTATGTGCTTTGTACTATTTAGTCCTTATCAGTACGGCACCTCAAGTTGAGATTTCACTCTGCTTTTTTTTTTTTTGGTGGTACCGGGGATCAAACTCAGGACCTTGTGCTTGCCAGAAAGGTGCTTATTCCACTGAGTTATATCCCCAGCCCTTGCTGTGCTTTTCATAAGCTTTTGTGGTGCCTCACAAGCTTCCCATACAGTAAGAGTCCTTTGGGGGCTAAAGTCAGCTGCACACCCAAAGCCCATCAAGTTTCAACTCATTCCTCCATTTCTGTACACCGCTAAAAGATCTGTTGGCTGCACTTTGCCCCAGCAGATGCCCTCTGGCTGGGCAAAGGTTAATTCTCAGTCCATGTCCAGAATTAGCAACTAGCATCAGGGGGTAAAATGGCCACTAATTTCAGATCACCAGGCACAATTCTGTTTCCCCATAACTTTAGTTTATCTAGTCCTAGTTGCTGCCGGGTTTCTGCTACACCTGAAAATAAGATGCTAACCCTCAAAATTCTCCAAACTCAGATTAGCCCTTGATCTGGTAGATCCCAGAATTGTCAATTTTTTTTTTACTTCATCCCCAGATGGTCAAATTCTAAATCACTCTCCAATCTATAGACTTTAGATCTGCCAATTCAGCTCAGCCCAAAGCATTTGTGCATTTAAAATGTTCTTAACCTGTGCCTTAATACCCTTTCTCCTATTTTCTGAGATCCTGTTAAGGGCAACAGCAATCCCATTACTCACTTCCAACTTCTAACTTGTAACTGTAAGTACTATAATTGATAGCAAAGATCCCTGAAAGCAAAAGTTAAGACCTCTAGGTCATGGTTTTAAATGTCAATTGATTTGGAACTTTCTCAAGATCATGGGTACACAGGTCTATAGTGATCTTGACTCAGTTCCTCAAAATCCTTACCTGGTCTCATAGGCTGTTACTATTAAAAACACTTTGGAAATGGTACTAAAGGGAAAATAGCTTAAGAGTAGTTAAATGACCTAAAAATCTTTGGGTTTTAAAATATCATACAGCATATGATTCTAGGGCTTTTCACCTCTGATGAAGGGAAAAGTTTCAAGACAGAAGTTTCTTTCAGAGCAAAACTAAGTGCCTGAAGAATGCTAACTGGGGGGAGATCACAACCAGTTCTCTTCAGCTAATGTGTAAGTGTCCAGGGGCTGGAGAACACGTTAGGAAAAAGGAGGTGGTACTGCAGATCTGAACATGTGCTGCTCAATGAAGTGACCACAGAGGCTGGAGGGAAAGGAAAGGGAGACTCATGTTGTCTCTGAATGACCTGTTACTGGCACTGAAGGAAGAGGGAACTGGAAAGGCTACATCAAAAGACCTCAATCCAAGCACACCAGAAATACCTTAGAAAGCACATTTCAGTGCAGGTTTGGCTCTAATGGAATCCTTATGTTACTGTTTCAGTAATTAGAGTACATGATGTTTAAAGAGAACATTCTTACATAGGCAGAAGGTATATCATACATCACTTTGTGGTCTGCACAATCTCTGTGGTTGCTATTGAGGCTTGACAGAAATGGTTCTCATCCAGTCCTACTATCATAGGTTTTCTTTATCCGTCAGTTATATCTCTTCATGTTACACTCTCCTCTAAGAAAGCTCAACCGAGTTGAATCTTCAGAGTAACAAATGCAGGGAAGCTTTAGTTTTAGGAAAAGAAACCCAGAGGCAACTGTGTAAAAACCCTGTGAAATAAAGAGATGGAAAACAAAGATCCTGTTATATCCATGGTCCTGAACAAGCCCATCTGAATGATGTGCTGTCAGAATGAAGTATGTAATCAATTTTTACATAAAATTAAGTATATACTCCGAAGAGGAAAAACAAGTACACAAGGTCCGAATTAGTGCTTCTCCATTCTAAGTATATTTTAGAATCATCTGAGGAACTTAAGAATACAGCCGTCCGGCCCTCACCCTGGAGATTTCCATTTCATTGGGATAGAGGCAGTAGACTGGGCACCAGAGCTTATGGCATCTCCACAGGTGATAGGAATGTGCAGTCAGGGGTGACAATCCCCAGTCTTAAGATCTCAGTTAACTGGGCACAGGATGATAGTGAAATGTCATCAGTTCAGAGAAAATCTTGGAAATCAAATCACTGAGTTTGAATTCTCAGTTAATGCTGGCACAGCCTGGAACAAAATGAGAAAAGTGGTGGAGGGAAGGTCATCACTTGTATCCTCTGCAGTGAAGACTTCTCCCTTTACTCAAATATACGGTCTGACAATTTTACATTCTTTAGGTTCTAAGATGACCAACGCAGACAAATCTTGACAATGTATGAGAAAATAACTCAAATATTGCTATATAATACTTTTTATTAAAGTTTTATGAGGAAAAATACCAAATTTCTTATGTTTTACATTATATAATTTTCAGGCATGTCAGAGTCAGTCAAATTACATTTGGAGAAAAGTTTAAAGTTCGTATTTGTATACTACTCCTTCGAGAAATACTGATAAGCAGCTCTGTACCTCAGTATCAAAGGTTACAAAAAACACCATTTAAAGGACTCTCATATTTAATTCCCTTTGAGTTATAGTCTTATTCTCCCTTATAGCAGACACAGAGTTACTCATTAAATGCTTCAGTATAATGCCAACCAACATCATCCATCTTACCAAAATTCAAGTAAGTTTCATGTGTGGGACCCAGTACAGTAGGTCTGATCAACATTGAATGTTCACTGTCTTAAAACTGCAGGCTGGCTTAGCTAGTGCTCTGAGGAGAATCAAGGAAGCTGACAATTCCTAATGTAATACTTAAATGTAGGTATCCCCCCAGCACTTAACACGAATCCTACAAAACCCACAGTTTAGTATTTCACACCACTCTTATTGCAAAGTACAGCGTTATGCACAATTTACTTAACTCCAACCAATACTGAAGCTAATACAAAATTTACTTTTTAAGGAAGCACATTCACTTCAAAACAGAAGTGAGGAAAACAAATCAAGACAAAAATCCCAATTCTACTGCCAGTAACTCTGTTCTCCAAGGAACAGATGAGGTGTTTTTCCTTTCTTTTTTTTCCTTATAATTTATAAAAGACCTGGATTTTCACTCTGGGTTCATTGCAGAAACCACAGTCCTTCAATCTCCAGTTGTGTTTGGCACTTAGAGACAAATGCCTAGTCATAAAACTTGGGAAGACCCTTACCCCTACCAGGTCCTCCAACCCACGGTAACTGGAGTCAGCAGCAAGAATGTGGCTTTAAGGATGAGTCAAAATAATATAGAAACAAATTATGTATTTGCTTTTAGGACCATGCCTCAAATCACTAGAATGGGAGGATGAAGAAATCTCTAAAAATAGAATGTATTTCAAACACACACAAACATAGACTATTGCATATCATTTTTAGTTGAGGTCAAAAATTTTAAAGCCCTATTTCCCCAATTAAAAACAGGGAATTCTATCACCTATGTCTCTCCTTTGTTTATATCCCAAATAAATACAAACTCAGTCTGGAGGTATCACTTCTTTCCAAACTTCATTTTAACAGCATGTATATAGTACTGACAATCTTCAAATGTTTTATTTCAGATATATTAGAAAAGACTAAAGTAATTGGAAGAAAGTACGTGGGCCTGGCATGTGGGATCCTCTCAGAAACTTCTCAAGTTTTTTTTACCCAGTTCCTCTATCATGTATATTTAGAAAGCCAACACTATTGATTGAGGGTAGGTGCACCTCCCAGGGGTGTTGTCTGCAGTGCTTAAATCCCACTCTCATCTAAACTTAAAAACTAGCCGGTGGTCATGACGTGAAATTCTCTGTACTGGTGGGATAACAAACCTATGTCAGTAATACTTAGACTGAAAACTCTCCTGAAGTCTGGTGAAGTTAAGAGAGAATGCAGAGGAAAGCATGGAGAACAGGAATGGTGAGGGGCAAAAGGAGGATGTGCCATCTACTGCTAAATCTTGTACAATGATATCCAAGAATATCACTGGGTTATCTCTGATTTTAATTTTGTATTTTAAAAAGGAATTTTCAGTTCTGAGCTACTTAAGCCTTTAGTTTCCTACTGTCCTCCTCAGCTCAGGCACTTTTCTTTTTCCCACAATCCAAATATTGCACTTATTTCCAGTCAGCCCTTCTTCAGGGCTATTTTCTTTTGTTGTTGTTAACTGCAAAATGCCCCCAGCCACCAAAAAAAAAAGGCTTGTGTTGTTTGCCTTTACTCATTTTCAAAATCTGACAAATTGCTCTTTTGCAGAACGTAAGCTACTCCTTTAACCAGTATATGAAAGGGTGAGTGAGTTGTCCTCAGGGTTACCCGCACACTTCCACCTCTGAAGATCACCAGCACCAAAACTCACTGCCAGAGGCGCCAGACCCAATTCACAGATGCCTCTGGCCTGAGGCAAACTGAAAGAGACCTTTTGTTTTCTGCCCCACTATAGTGGTGCACCTACGTGGAGTAAATATTTTAATATATAAGATTATGTTTTAATACTATTGACAAGAAATATTAAGTACAACAAAATCCTCCCTGTAACCACCAAAATTCTGAATCTTTCTAGGGCCCACTAATTCCATGGGTACAGGATAGAAACAAAATTCCAGTAAAATCGAAAACTATCTAGACACTGACAGTTGGTGATAAGACTTGGCCTGGTGTTTTAAAATGGCATGCCATTCAAAAAGTGGTGTGAACCACAAAAAATTCTCCCAAAGGTAACTTTGAATGGCTAACTCAGTTCTTACATTCCACAATTAACAATTACTAAGCACTAATAATGTACTCCCTACAAACAACTGCCACGTTACTGCTTCATACCTGGGATCAAAGAGGTCACTGGACTCAAAGACAACTGTGTTGCTCTCTCTGCTTGGGAAAGACAGTAAGAAGAGAGCTAAACTAACCTGTGGGCGCCCTTTCATTGGGGCTGGGCTCATGTTAGCAGGCAAGCGCTCTCTCAACTGTCAAACACCTGGGTTCCCTTAAATGCTGAATGTTTGACTTGCATTTATCTATAAAATAGAAGGGCCAAGATACTTGGGGGAATATGTTTTCTCTTTGAACCCCTAAGGTGGATTGAACAGATAGTTTTCAGTCCATAAACAGGTATCAGTGATCTTCTTCATCCTCAAACACATTTTTTAAAAAAGAGTACAAAGAAAAAAGGGATCTTGTTAACATTTGGTACAAAGAGTAACACTTTTCATGGTTAGGAATATCAGAAACATTTTCTTGTGTCATGGCTTTACACATCTTTAAATTAAGGGAATCCATTATGTGCATCAAATGAGCCTAAGTGGACTAATTATTACAGCAGTGCTTAGTGTAATGCTGTATAGAAAGCTGGCTGCATTAATGTAAGATTGTAGATTTCTCTAGACTAGAGAAGAGTATCTTCACCATTTTCTAAAAGCCTTAAATTCTTCAGTAAGTCTCTTAAGAGCAGTGAAAGGCATTTTTTTTCAATTAAAGAAAAAACAGGCACACAAAAATCTTTCAAGGATGAAAGATGGTTTTCCTTGATTCCAAGCCTATCTACAGAGCTGCTGCTCTGAGAAAGAGAAGGTGGAAGCAGGGCCAGGCCAGAGGGAAAACCTATGGGAATGTGCCATACTGCTGAAGCTGTCGCAATGAAAACAAATAGATTTTCTGCATTCTGCCTTATAACACTGAATCACATTTCTTCTCTTTAGTACAAGTAAAAGCAGTAACAAAGTAAGCCTGTAATGGGCTAAACAGGAGACCATGGCAACCTGCTTCTAGTGTGGGTGAGTCGGGCCTCATACAACTTTTCAAAGGGGTTACTTACCCAAGGAGTTTTGTATTATAGGGGTCAAGTACAGAAATTGAAGGTTATTAAAAGGAAAAAGCTGAAATGAGAGGGAAAAATGGGTTCTTTTGGGGCAAGTGGTATCAAATGAAAAACACAGGTTGTGTCCCATACTGTGGGAATACAGAGAACCCATGCAAGAAAAGCCACCCGTGCAATGAGACAGCTCTGAGTAGGGCAGCAGTCTAGCACAAGTTCATCCCTTCGACATCCAAGGTAGCAGTGGGGCTGGGGATATAGCTCGGTGGAATAAGTGTCTGCCTAGCAAGCGCAGGATCCTGAGTTCGATTCCCAGTACCGCCAAAAAAAAAAAAAAAATGAACCAAGGTAGCAGTGGTAGGAACACCACCCAACAAGGATCCTAAGAATTTGCTATTCTTTCACTTTAAGAAGAATGCTTCCTGTGTAGTTCTTCCTGCAGCTCCCCTAAACAGGTCCTAGGAAGTACCCACAGGCAGAAATAATACAACTAGGTGGGACTAGAGGCTTCCAGGAACCTTCCTATCATATACTTATAACCTTCCTTTCATATATATATGTTTTTCTTAAAATAAATTCCATGAACTCATAAAGCTCTCATCTGCAATCAAATGCAAAAGCAGAGCATCCTACTCATGAGGCTCTGAAACACACACATTAGCCTCAAAGCAACTCAGCCTTCCAGTCTCACAGAAGACTGGTTCAGTTCATAGGCAAGGAAGAGGCTTCTCCTGAATCCTCGGAGGCAAGAAGGATGCCTTCAGATGGGCTTGTACAGCAGCGTAGTGACATATTTCTTCTTGTAGCGATGAGTTGCACTAAGGACCATCACACTGTCCTGCAGGGGAAAGAAGTACACACAGCTAATTCATTAGTTTAGGACACAGGCAGCTATTCCCAGCCATCAGTCCTTCACAGCCACTCACTTTTAACAGAGATAATTTGGACACAATAGAAAGAGGTTAGTTTTATAGGTGAATCAACTTCAATTCCAATTCCAGTCTGGCTTCCGCATCATTATATTTGTACCTGTGGGTAATCCACTTAGGGTTTCTAGGCCTTTTTTTCCTTATGATACAAAAGATAACACCTATCATTAAGCACTTCTGATTACAGGATAATATGTGACAAAGAATTTGGCACATAAAAAATGCTGAAAAAATACTAGTTTCCCACCTCTCTCTCTTTCATACTTCAAAGTCAACACTAGGTTTAAAACTAGTGAAGAAAAAAGAAAATACCCTATTCTCCAGGTCTAGAAAGAAAACATAAGTGCAATGAGAAGAAACTGTTCCTTCTAAAAAACCATTTTCAAACTCTTAAGGAAGTATAATTCTCACTGAATATCAGGGATGACTGAAAAGGCTCTCTGACCTAAAGGGACCTGAGGAATCCTCCCTCTATTCTTGAACAAAGGTAAAATTCTCCTTAGAAATACATTTAATCCATTGGATCGGTTCCAGATGGCCTAAACAATGTGCAAAAACTATGAATGGGTGAAAGCCAAGATGAACCATAAGAACTTCAATTAGGTCAGATCCAGTAAGAAGAAAGTAAGAGCTACCATTTCCCAGGCTATGTTCAGACTGTGGGTATACCACAGGAGGAGACAGACGGTAGGCCCCTGACATCACCTGACAACTGAGGAGCAGTTACAGGAAGTAATAGAATTTTAAAAAATCCCAAGCCCAAGGAAATCGAATTTAAAACCCAGTGTATCTTCCTACATTCCACCAAACTGTGTTACGCACAATGACTGTTTCTCAGGTTAACATTCTATGACCAGAGTATACTGATACACAGCCTAAATGTGACAGAAGCAAGGCAGGTAAAAGTTCAACCACAGGAAAGACTTTACAGAAATAAGAACCAAGTAAGAAAATGACCTATGTGGGGAAACCTGGTGTAATGATACATAGGAAAGAATATGGAATTAGGATAAGAGGACTGGACCTCAGTCCTGTCTCTGGTACTTACTGGCAATATGACCTTCTCTGAGCCTTAGTTTCTTTATCTATAAAACAGGGGTTAAAAATAATACTTACCTCACAAAGTAATTATAAAAAGAAATCCAGTAATACTACCATAAAATCTATTAAAGTCAGCTCTGTTACTGATTCTTATAATCTAACAACACATCTAAGAAATACAGGCAGTTTACAAAAAAAAATTATTGGGGCCCACCCTAGATGCACTAACTGACTCTCTAGGGATACAGCCACTGAATTTGTATTATCACAAACTTCCTTAGGTGATTCTGATCATTATTAGCCTAGCTTGACAGCCACAGAGCTATATAACTGTATTCTAATAACCAAACCACAAGCGGATGGCAAGACAGAATAGAACAGCTATTTTCAACCCAGGGTCTAAAGCCACAGAAAAACAAAGGCCTCTAAGAGGTACAAGGGACAGGGAAAATCTGGTCTTATCCTCCTTTACCTACTATATAGGAGAGATGCAAGCTCTTGGATATCTAGGACAGAGATACCTGAAAGTAGCTCAATTTCACATTTTGAAAGTAGAAATCTTATTACCACATTCAAGCATTTTTTTGCACTGGAAGCTAAATGTAGTTTTTCTGTGAATGAACTATAACTGGTATGAATTCAAATTTAAGTAGGTGGTATAAAGGTTCTAGCCACCAGAAAAGAAACCAGGAAGCTAAAAAGTCTATTCAATTACTGAACAATTCAGCTAGTCAGAACACAGATACAGAGACCAATATTTAAAAACAACCTACTAATATAGAAAAAGTTTTTCTATAATTTGACCATTACCATCAGCTTCAGCTTTGATAAGTAGAAGAATAAGTAACAACTGCAGAATATGCATTACTCTTACCCTCTCCTTTCACAGAGCTGCAAAAAATCAGGACTACCACTTACCTTAATGGACAATGCATAGAGGTGGTTTAACATAACATGGTTGGGCTCAGGGAGTAAGGCTGGGTCACACTGAGAGAGAGGGAAAAAAATCAGTCAATGGGATTAAATGCACTGCAAAGCCAAATAGTCAACACTATCAGAACACTCTGGGAATACTAATAACTCTAAACTAGAAGACTTTATCTCCTTTAAATAATGTAACCACCCCAATATATACAATAATACATTCCCAGAAAATTTGGACAATTTTCAGTCCAGGGCAGAAACACTAAACCTCAACATGTACTAACGTTCCCTAATAGAGCTAAAACAAAATCTTGCCTACAACAATAATGGAACATTTGTGTTAAGTGGCAAAAATAGTTAGTGAAAATCAATTACAATGATTAGAGATGTAAATCATAAGCAAAAAACCTCTGCAATCCTTTTGTATATCCACCTAAGTATATCAAGTTAGCAGACACTGGCAGCACAGTATGGGACTGATTTTATTATGAACAGAGACAACTATAAACTGTGACATCTACTTAAGTCAAAACTCAGCCCTGGAAATAGGAATCTATAAGTACATACTATTGGTTATGTATGTGATTTATAATCTCAACACACCTTTGTAATAATTTCAATCTAAAATTATTCAATTTTGGCCCAGATGGTCCTAGAGACCCCTACATATTCAGGATACTCACAGAAATATTAGTGTCCTTGTTAAGAATAACTTGAAGTAGGTGAGGAGGAAGGATGGGTGGGGATTTGAATCTCTCCTCAGATCGAAACACATACATTTCTTGACCATAAGGCCCTGGTGGTGAGCTGGAAAGGTCTGAAAGATATTTATGCAAATATGAGGGAAAGCTGGAAAAACCAGTGATTCCTGGAGGAAGCTATCAATCAATATGTGTCCACTAATATTACTGCTTTACTAAAGTAGCCGTGGATCACAAACTTGTAGCCTACTGGATTGACAACTATTAAAGCATCAAAAGTAAAAGTCCAAGTCATCCTGGACATAAAGCAAAGTTCCCCAGCATGGCAACATGGTGTCATGAAGAGATGTGGGGGTCAAAGAACTAGTCTCAGGGATGAGATACTTTGTACTCATCAGCTTCAGGACTGACAAATACCTTCATATGATCAATTTCTTCATCTATAAAATAAAAATAATCACCTTTGCCCTCTTTCCCAATGTGTTTGAGGAAATCAAAGGGATAATGGGTATTAAGATGCCTTATAGAGTAATGTGAAAAGGGCAGATCTCCTCTTTTCTCTACCTAAGCAACAAACATGGTAATAAGCTCTAAAACAACTCACACTACAATAATTGCAGCAGTAAGGAGAAAATGTAATAGTGGTCATTAGGAAAGTGTAAACCAAAACCACAGTAAGATATAATTTCTTACTAAGATGGCTGCATTCAAGACTAACCAGTATTGGGGTAACTGAAACCTTCATACTACAGTATTCTAACTGCTACTGGGAATGTAAATAATAGTCATTTTGGAAAACAGTTTCCCAGTTCCCCAAAGAGTTACATATAGTTTCCTTATGACCCAGAAAATACATTCCTGGGTGCATACCCAAGATAAAACACATATCCACAAAAATTTGTACCTAAATGTTCGTACCAGCCTTACTTATATATAATAGCCAAAACATGGAAACAATGCAAATGTTTACCAACAATGAATGGCTAAAGAGCATGCCTATCACATGGGATTTTATTCAGTCATAAAGAAAAGCAAAGTATCAATACATATTACAACATGGATGAATCTTGAAAACATTATACTGGTGAAAGAAACTGCACACAAAAGACCACAGACTATATGACCCTATTTATATGAAATGTCCACAACAGGCAAACACATAAAGACAGAAAGTAGACTTGTGCTTGACAGAGACAAAAGAAAAAAAGAAATGGGAAGTGACTGTTAATGGGTACAAAGTTTCTTTGGTGGATGATAAAAACACCCTGGAATTTTTAATAGTAACAGTTTCTATAGTAACAGTTGTATAACTAACCATGACTATACTACAAATTACTGAAGTTTACAACTTATAAGGGTGAATTTTATGTTATGTGAATTAGATTTTAAAAATACAAACAAGCATACAGAGTAGAAGGAAATACACAAAAATGAAATTTTTGTTTTAAAATATTTAATAATGTATCCAGGTATGGTGGTACATGGCTATAATCCCTGCACTCAAAAGGCTGAGGCAGGAGGACTGCCTCAAGTTCAAGGCCACATACTAAGGCTACATACTAAGTTCAAGGAAAGCCTGAACTATATAGGGAGACTCTGTCTCAAAAGTAACAACAACAAAATAAATAATTTTTAAAATGTAATAACATTTTAGTCTCCACTGGCAATGAGTTTAATAACCAGTTCATTTAGAGAACTCAGGTTGCAGGTAAATATATATGATGAAAAAGGAAAAGATAGCAGTAATAGTGATTTTTTTTTTTTTTTTTTTTTGCGGTACTGGGGATCGAACTCAGGACCCTGCACTTGCTAGGCAAGCGCTTATTCCACTGAGCTATATCCCCAGCTCCTGTAATAGTGATATTAAGTAATATCTTAAAAACAGAATTTTAAACTTCTCAAAGCACTTTCAATTATTTTGTCACACAATCCACAAAACAGGGTTGCAAAGTATGTAGAACAGTTTTTATTTCCTTTTCAGGCAGGTGCTTGTTCCTCTGAGCTATATCCCCAGCCCAGCTTTTATTTCCTTTTCATCATAAAAAAAATCCAAATTGGTTAAGTGATTTGGCCAAAGTCACATATGTAGCTAGGCATTACTTGCATGCATATTAAAATTGATAATCTACAGATTCTAATAAAATGTATGCTAAGCCTTACCTCAGTGGAAGGAAATTCGGTGTAACAGGGCACACTTTTGATATTAAGAATATCCAAAGTATACTAGTATTCTCACTATATAATTATGACTACCTATTATTTACCAGTTGCTTTGCCAGAATCATATATGCAGGCTGAGCATGCAGCACAGCACCTACCTGGCAAGCATGAGGTTGTGAGTTTAATTCCGTGTACCAACAAAAAAAAAATCACACACTGCCAAAATGTAGTCATAAAAGGCTGCATAATTCATTATTTTTAAACCCTTTAAGTCTTTGCCATCCAAGAATGTACAGTTTAACTCAGCTTATACAATGAAAACTAATTTGAAATTTTTCCTAAATAGATAAAATTATTTTACTCTGGGTTATTCTGTTAGAACTTTCATAGGGTTCCTTGAGCCCTGCAGTTCTGATATACTTCATTTAAGTTACTGTGATTGTGGAGAATCACTCAGTCCAAGATCCTGGTTTTACTGTCAAGGAACTGAGAACCCAAGAGGTTAAGGGACTTGTCTGTGATGGCAAAACTAGTTAGCTGCTGGAGCAAGATTTGAATTCACAGTAAAGTATGCTCAGTGGAAATACAGTGTATAGTTCTTCAGAGGAGCATAGCTCTCACTGTAAAAGAATGAAACAATAACTATGTGTAAGAGACTGTCTGAGGCCTTGCTGACCTTTCCTGGGATGGGAATGCGGGTCAAAAGCTTCTCCCTCCCATGTTTGAGTGCGGGAATCTTGATGCTCACAATACCCCTGGGGCAGAACAACATCAGCCCAGGGCTAAACAAACAAACAAAAAATTACATATGGGCTGGGCACATAGCTCAGTGGAATAAGCGCCTGCCTGGCAAGCTCAAGGTCCTGAGTTCAATCCCCAGTACTGCAAAAAAAAAAAAAAAAAAAAAAATTACATATGAGGTGTAAAGTTACTATGTTCCTCTATAATCATTCATGGTTTCTCGAATCTTGGATTGCAGGACTGCTACACCGCTTTGTTCCACCTAATGAAACAGGTCTTCCTAGACTCTCAGAGCTCTAGGCTTCTTCAGACAGGAGCTCCCTGGTTCCCCTTGGTTGGAAATCTGCCTCCTTCCTTTTATTGCTAGTTGTACCCCCTAGGTCAGTTTGCAGGCTGGCTCCTGTGACTATGAATGTGGTTCACTAACTACTCTCCTGGTACTATGTAAATGTAAGAAGAAAAGAAGGCCTTCAAAACAATAGGTCTCTCATTAGCTTGTAAGCAAAAACGTGCAAAATTTCAATTACATACAAAGGAACTGTGGTTTTTCATTTTTAACCTATTTTCCCCCAAAGAATACTATACTTGCAGAGTCTCATAAAACTACCGAATTGCGAAGTGAGCCCTCAAACTGGCAAGAGTAAGCTGAGGCACCTTAAGAAGACAAACTAAGCACTTAGAACTTTTGTTGGGTGATGCCACCAAAAGTCAATGAAAAATCTGAAATATTACTAGAAATATCTTCTCAAACTATATAGGCTATAGTGTATTAGTGGGCTATAAAAGATAAAATAGGAAAGAGTGCATCAAACATACCATGGGACCTGTGTCACAAGTTTTGTGTGTGTGGCATGAGGGGGGCAATGGGGGACGGAGGACTGCAAAACTGCAAAGCAAATGTCTGACATGAATCCTAGTTAAAAAGTTTGAAATAAAATGCACTAGGCTAAAATATTTTTTGCTGCAAAGAAGGGGACCCACTGTTTATAAGATATATACATATACACAGGATTCAGAAGATTCCTGAAAAGAATGGAAACATAAACCAAAACTTAAAAAGAAACTTTGGGGAAAGAGTATGTTAACACAAGAAAGCCACAGCAAGAGAGGACAGATACCACCACGCTACCTCGGCACGATGTCTCAGAGCTCTCCATAGAGTCTAGCTTTAAAGCATCAAATACTTCAAAATCAGATTTCTTGACATGGATCAAATTGTTAATTGTGCCAAGCTGACTGGTAACCACAGGCTAAAAGAGCAAATAGAAAAAAAATTATTCAATCCCCCTTTCAAATCCATCCTTGAAGGTCATAAAAAAAATACCACAGGAAACCAAAGTACTATACAGGTCTTCTACCAAAGAATTTTTTAACCAAAAGCTTAACAAAATTTGGATTCTATATAGAAGAATTATAGTTTTACTTTTTAATTAAAGTAAAAAAATGATCACAGCACCTCCATCTGTTATCAAGAGAGAATCCTCTAGCACTAGGGGCTGCTGTCCATCAATCCTGCTATCAATGATAGCAAAACTGAGGCTGCTAAATCGAAGTCTCTCCTTTGTGATGAAGACCTTACCTCTGATGGATCATGAACCCACTGTCCATCCACAAAGAATTTGTATTGGTGCTCTCCCTCTGGGAGGTCCAGAATGGCAACAAAGTCATTATGGCTGTAAAAGAAAACAGGAGAAACAGGTTCTTTTCAGAAAACAGAATACAAAAATATACCAGCATATCAATGACCTCTCATTTATAAGCCTCAGAATTCTTCATGGAAAAAATAATGTATAAACCCATTCTCCTTTCTATATCACCTTGGACATGTATTTGCCAACACCTCACCACTCCCTGCAATCACTTGTTTTAACTAGTATCTGGGAAAAAATAAGGTCATTCATTGATTCTCCCAAATGGATCCCCTTAGTACAGATATTTTTGATAACTTCTAAGTATAATTAAAGTAAGGGGCAGGTTTAAGATACAAAAATGTTTCAAAGTATTCTGTCCATACTTTGGTGAGGTTTTTCTAGAAAATGACTCCCCATACAAAGGACCATTCTAACCACAGTTAAATAGTTCATTACTGCTTTGCAAACACAATGGTGCCAACAGCAACAATCAAAGCAGGTAACATTAATACATGGCTGTACCTGACTTTAGTGCGGAAGTCAAAGCAAATGAATTCAGCCAGTTACAGACTTCTTGCAAGCACAGAAAAGATTTACGTGACACTCTCCTAAAGAGTGTACCCACAAAGCTGTTACAAACACACTTTAGGCAATAATTCTTAGTAAAATATCTCTGAGTTAGGAGTATAAAAAAAGATCATATTTTTTATCGGCATGATGTCTCAGAGCTTTCCATAGAGTCTAGCTTTATTTAAAGCATCAAATATTTCAAAATCAGATTTCTTGACATGGATCAAATTGTTAATTGTGCCAAACTGACTGGTAACCACAGGCTGAAAGAGTAAATAGAAAAAACTTATTCAATCCCCTTTCAAATCCATCCCTGAAGGCCATAAAAAAAATACTACAGAAAACCAAAGTACTATACAGGTCTTCTACCAAATAATTTTTTTAACCAAAAACTTCACATATTATAAGTAGCCCCAGAAAGGGGCATGTTCTTCAGAGAGCTCTCAGTGGGTGGAGAGTAGTCTAGCCTGGTGTCTATTTTCAAAGAATTTAGTTCCTGGACCCTGTAGACTCAACCATGATACATTTTCACCTCTTAATCAGTGGAATCTTGGTGCTCCAGTTGTTGAAGGACCCAGAGATGAAGACTTCCTTGCCTCCTTCAGACCAGCGGATAACAGTGGGCCGGGCCTGCTGCGTGGGCTTTACAGAGTCGTCCAAATCTTGCTGCCATGATACAAAGTCTTTGTCGCCAGGTAGCTGTAAGAAGGAGTAGGTCATCCCTAGAATAAATTGTGACCCAAGAATTCTTAAAAGGTTACTCTCCTTCCTAGGGTAAGGAGGGGTACTAGGCTTTTAAAGCTTTTAAGATTTAGTATCAGCAATTAAATCAGATTTTGAACAATTATAGGAAAAAGTTTCTGTTCGGAAGTTTAGGCTGCACAGTTGGCAGGTGTTGCCTTTGAAGAAAAATAATCACCACACTTATGGTAGGGATTTCACTCAGTAGTTCAGAGGCTCCCAGGTAGACAAAAGGTGTGGAATCTCTCATTGGTACAGACAGGATTCATCACAAGTTTCCAAATCAACAATTCCAGCTAATGTTTCAGTCTTCACTTGAAAACCATGAAACAGATGGTGGGGGTCCACAGTGCCCTCACAAATTTATACTGTTACCAGAACACAAAGTACAAAAAATGTCCATATTGGGAAAAACATACAATAAAGATGCTTGGATTAGAAAAACATATACTTCTCAAGTTTACACTCTCTCTTCAGTGAATGCAAAACTAAAATAGTTAAATGTTTGCTAAGAATGAACCCCTGAAGCTTCCTCAAGAACTTCCAACAGAAGAGAACATGTCTAACATGTCCCTGAAGCACACTGGGGATTTAGTAGTGCAGTGACATTTAAGCTACGGATGGAGACTGCCACGAGTTTAAAGTCAGCCTAAACAACACAGCAGGACCCTATTCCCAAAGAAAAAGAAAAAAAAATGGCCTGTGAAGCAGGAAATGATGTTCTGATGCCACAGAGCTTCAGATTTAAAAATGTAAATTACCTTTATTTAAAGTTTGTGAGAAAATGTTTTCATTAAAATATACTTTACCCTCCCTCAAACAACAACTAGAGAAAAAGACTCATCCAGGACCAAAATTGATCGAATGGCTTAAGTGCAGCCTAACATAGCTTAACTGCTGAGTCTGTATAGATCACTCAGTCTTTCAGAGCCTCAGGATGACTCTTAAATTACTGCCTATTACTGGTTTAATTCACAGGAGGCAGGCAATTATGATATGCCTCTGAGTACCTCTTAAGAGAAAAATATAAAAACAAAGTATGGTTTTATTAAAAAATTAAGAGAGGTAACATTTTTAATTTTCTGTATATTATGATACTTTCTTGAATTAAAACCCTTTCTAGCTGGGGAGAAACTGCCCCTTCCAGAGTTAGCCAGGTTTTTTTAGTACACGTTTGTGATACATAATGAATATACACATTGTGGGGAGTAAACACGTATATGCATCCCATCATATAATCCTTTTACTTCTTCCCTGCCCCTCCCTCCATTCCTAGGACCCCTTCCCATCTCTGGGTCTAACCTCCCTGTTTCCTACCATCATTTATTTTGCTCTTTAAATATTTATACATTGAGTTCCTCATATAAGAGAAACCATGTGCTACTTAACCTTCTGTACCTGGTTTATTTTACTTGGCATTATGCTCTCAAGTTGTATTCATTTTCCTTCAAATGAGTAAAACTTGCCTTTCTGTATGAGTGAGCAGTAATCCACTGTGACTACCAGATTTTCCTTATCCAGTCATCTGTTGATGGGCAGGTAGGTTGCTTTCAAGATTTAGGTACTGTGAAAAGGGCATGCATGCATCAATGTAATATGACAACCATAACTCAGAAGAGGTCCAGGTGTACCAAATGAATCTTTATTTTTAGTGTTTTGAAGAAGACTAATTTCCTTACCAGTTGTACTAGTTTATATATTTTTAGTTTTATTTTAAAGAGAAAAAAACAATAACAAAGACAAAAACAAAACACAAAAACAATAGAAACGATACACAATTTCAAAACAAGATAGAAATTAACAATGGTTGTTACATTACATATTGTTATCTTCCACGAAGTTGCTCAGATTACCAGATGTAATTGATGTAATTAATGCAAGATTGATCAAATAAAAAATAATAAAATCAGAAATG
This sequence comes from Dinomys branickii, assembly GCA_004027595.1. Lineage (NCBI taxonomy): Eukaryota > Metazoa > Chordata > Mammalia > Rodentia > Dinomyidae > Dinomys > Dinomys branickii. Next base: position 20,709 of record PVLD010012504.1, on the reverse strand, counting down.
AAACAGAGCTTCACTAAACAAGATGGTAGGAATTCACCAATGGTTGTTATATTACATATTGTTGTCTTCAAATTAGTTGTTCAGATTAACAGGTATAAGCATGCAAAATTGGTCAAAAAAATTTAAGCATTAACTATTTGTTTCAATAAACCCTTAGGTATCAGCGGTACAATTATCCCAGCTGTCCTTGTATATACATATATATTTTTTCCTTTTATTCTTTCTTTCCCCTTTTCCCTCATCCCAGTTGTTCCCTTTGAGCAACTGGGATGTTCCTTCCCTTTCATAATATTTATGGTACCTTTCAGGTTCTAACCCTAGGGTGACAATATGTTTAGACATGTGGGTCTGATTTATTTCACCTGTGAGTATGGTCTCTAGTTGCATCCATTTACCTATAAAAGCCTTCAATTTACCTTCTTTATACTGAGTAATATTCCACTGTTGAAAAAGACCACATCTTTTTTATCCAGTCCTCAGTTGATGGGCATTTGGGTTGTTTCCAAGATCTGGCTATAACAAATTGTGCTGCTATAAACATGGGTGCACATATATCGCTGTGGTATGTTTTCAGTTTTTGTGGAAAAATACCCAGAACGGGAATAGCTGGGTTAAGTGGACCTCTAATCCTAGTTTTGTGAGCAATCTCCAGACTGATTTCCACAGTAGTTATACTAGTCCACACTCCCACCAATAGTGGAGAAGGGTTCCTTTTTCCCCACAGCCTTGCCAGCATTTGTTATTGGTTGATTTCTTTTTTTTTTTTTTTTTTTCTTTTTTTCCGGGACCGGGGATCAAACTCAGGGCCTTAGTGCTTAGCGGCAAGCACTTAGCCCACTGAGCTGTACCTCCAGCCCCTTTTTTTTTTTTTTTTTTTTTTTT
>PVLD010012504.1:0-19727 GCA_004027595.1 Dinomys branickii | reverse complement strand
GGGCCCAATTTTTAAAACCTTTTCATATGTTCTAAATAGAAGTCCTTTATCTGAGGAACAGTTAGCTAAATTTTTTTCCCGTTTTGCTGTGTAAAAACTTCAATAAGATGAGATCCCAGATGCTGATTCTTTAAAGTATTTCCCCTGCAGTTTGGGTTTTCTTCATGAACTCTCTGCCTACCTCTATGCCTTCAAGATTTCTACCTATTTTCTCTTCCAGTAGATTTAGTGTTTAATATTTAAATCTTTGATCCATTTTTAATTGTTTAGTGCATGGTGATAGACATGGGTCTACTTTTAGTCTTCAGCATGTGGAAAGCCAGTTTTTCCAGCACCATTTTTTAAAGAGGCTATCTTTCTTCCAGTGAACATCTGAGATAAGGTGGCTGAGTGTGTTCGTAGTTGTGCCTGTATCTTCAAATCTGTTCCACTGATCCTCAGGTCTAAAATAGCTGACACTATTTTTTTTTTTTTTTTTGGTCTTTTTGAGACAGGATCTCCCTAGGTAGTTCAGGCTGGCCTTGAGCTTGTTTTGCAGCCCAGCCTGGTCTCCAACTCACAACGATCCTCCTGCCTCAGCCTTCCAAGTGCTGGGATTACAGGTATATGCCACCATGCCATTTTATCGTGCTGATTTTATCAAAGTAGCTTTGTAGTATAACTTCAAGTCAGGGATTACCAAATTTAGTACAGTTCCTGGCCAGCACTTCTTTGGTATTGAGTCTGTGATTGATAGCTATTGTTTCTGGAATAACCTCAGCCCTTGTTTTGAGTTGCATTTCTGTTACGGTTGTTACATTGTGTCAACTTGGGGAGTCTAGAGGTTTGGCTGAGTGACTCAGCAGGAAGCCAAGGTGCTTCCTTTGTATTCATCCTGAGCCTGTGGAAGAGGAGGGCATGGAGATTGTGTGAGAGCTACCCGCTCCCTGGGTGGGGGTAGGCAGTTTACAATATAAGGGTTTTGCTGGTTGTTTTTGCTGTGCTCTGTCGCCATCAACATTTGCCCTCTGTCAAATGCCACTCTGCCTCTGAGCCAACCAAGTATGGACTGAAATCTCCACAAACTGTAAGCTAAATAAATCTTTCCTTCCTGCATTTTGGGCATTGGGTATTTTGTCTCAGCAACAATAAAAAAGGAACTAAGACAATTTCTTTGCTGGCCAAAATGCTAATCATTTTTTCATGTATTTACTGGCACTGTATCTTTTGAAAACTGTCTCTTTAATTGACCATTTTCTGATGGGGTCTTTCATTTTGGGGGGGGCTTTCATTTTTTTGAGTTATTTACATATTGCAGGTATTAGTCTTCTTCTCAGAAGTAGCTTGTAAACTACTTTCCCATTTTGTAGGTTGTCTCTCCCACTCTGTTGGTTTGTTTACTTTGCTGTGCTTTTTAATTTGATACAGAGTGGTGGTTCAGTTCAGGAACACCTCTTTGTGTGAACAACTTGATTCACTAACAGAAGTGTTTGGCAGAACAAACTCTTGTTTTGGGTGACAAACACAATTGTAGCCATCCTCCCCAAAACTGTGGGACAAATTAGGTTTGTGAACCCCTGTAATCCCATTTGTTGATTCTTGGTATTCTGTTCACAAAGTTCTTACCTATGCCTGTGTCTTTAAGAGTTTTACTTACTCTACTGTCTTACTTTTCTCATTGCTGAGACAGAATGCCTAACACCTAAAGTTAAAGGTTTATTTACCTCAGTTTGTACAGGTTTCAGTCCATAATCAGCTGGCTCCAAGGCCAGTATGGCTGGGGGGCTTTCCAGAGAAGAAAGTTAACAGAGGGCAGAAGATAGCAAAAATCCAAGGGACCTTTACAGCCACTTTCTGCCCCTTTTATTATCTAAGGTATTCAGGGTGACTCACACCCTTAATCCTACTGCCCTTAAACCTAGCATTGCACCCTGTTCTAGTATCACATACTCTAGATCCAGGCCCTTTTGTAAAGCTCCACCTATGACTTCATGAGGCTCTAGAGAGCCATCTAGACACAAGCCATATCTACCTTCCAGGCCAGGCGTGGTGGCACACACCTGTAATCCCAGCACTCAGGAGGCTGAGACAAGAGGATGGTTGTGAGTTAGAGGCCAGCCTGGGCTACAAAGTGAACTCAAGGCCAGCCTGAACTGCATAGTGAGACACTGTCTCAAAACAACCAAAAAAATAAAACAAAATAAAATAAAATAACTCTTACTTTCCAAAAGGTTTAGTATCTAGTTTTCTGATCCATTTTAATACAGGGCAAGAGATATGGCTCTAGACTTATTCTCCAGCATGTGGATAACCAGTTTTCCCAAAACCATTTGCTAAAGAGGCTATATTTTCTCCATTGTATGTTTCTGGCTCCTTTGTCAAAGATCAGATAGCTGAATGTTTGTTTCTTCTACTCTGTTCCATTGATCCACGTTTGGTTTTGCACCACTACTGTGCCAGGGTTTTTTGTTGTTTTTGGTTTTGTTTTTGGCAGTGGGGATTTCAGTTCAGGTTCTTCACCCTGAGCTACACCCCCAGATGATGGAGCCCACTATGAAGCAGCCCCTAGCAGGACTTAAATTAACCAATTGGCTTTTTATGTTTACTTGTGAATCTGTCCAAAGCCTACGCACCTTGTCTGCAAGTAGGCGAAGGACTCAGTAAGTGAACCTCTGTGAGTCACTAATCCCTACTAAGGCCTGTAATGGCAGATGTAGCCAGAAAGCCTCAAAGACAAGACCACAGCCAGGACACCTGGATCTAACCTCAACTAGATAAAGACTATAGCCCCAGGCACCTCACTGCTGGGTAGATTAACTTAATCCTTATTAAGGATTAATTTAGTACCTTACTTGGGAGAAATCCTTGAGTAATTTCCCCCTTCTTGAGTACTTTAGCTGAAGGGTTGTTGGGTGAACCTGGGGGCACCAGACCCTGTTTGTGTGCAGAATCTATCCGCATACCCTTGGACCAGGCAGTAGCCGAGAGCCTCACTCTCCTCTGTCTGTCTCTTCCACATACCTGTGCCGTAGTAGCATCTGGCCACAACACTGCAGGCAAAGGCTGCCTCAAGGGCCTGCGCCACAAGCCTCCAGGAGGCCAGAGCCCAAGTCAGCTGAAGGACAGCATCCGAGGATGAGATGCAGATTGTTCCAGAAGGTCCCAGAGCCTCTGTGCACAGCCCCACAGCCTGTTCCTGTGCAAGGTATGAGCCCCATGCACAGTCCCTGCTGCTCTGGAGACCGGGAACCACACCTCATGGGCCCACACCTCATGGGCCGAGGAGAAGGACAGATCGCAGGGCTTCCCCCCTCCACCGCAGCAGCTCCTTCCTGCCAGCTCCACCCAACCTGTGATGCCCCAGGGCCTACTTAAGCCTTTGATCCAGCAGCAGGTGCCCAGCCCACCCTGAGAAGAGGGCTGGAGTCTAAGGCTCCAGGCAGGCAGCATCCTGGGGTAATGCGCTCCTCCCAGCACAGGGTGGACCCCAGCCCACACTCCACTGAGGACAAGACCCACACCCAGCTCCCACATGGAGGGTACTGCCACCCTGTACTCAGCTGTCCCCACCCCTGAACTGGACCCCAACCCCAGCAAGGGGCTCCCTGTCACTCAGCCTGGTCACCAAGTGTCTTGTTGACAGTGCAGACCCCTTCCATGGCACCAAAGCGCTCTTGCTGCCATAATAAACAGCCAAGGTGCAGTGATTTGAAGCCACCTGCATCTATACCCAAGGGTCCTGGGAAGCAGTGTGTCTCCTAGTCCTCTGCTTTGCACACAGTCCTCCGGGCCAAGACGATGCTAACCCGGCCTAGGACACCAGCATGCCCACCTGGTCCCCTGCTGTGTCCCCATGCCTGGGGAGCAAGTGTCCATAGGTCCCAGGATAGGGACTCAATGTCCTAAGTATGGTGGATATTCCTGCGCCCACACTGCTCTCAGTCCAGGTTCGGCTTCTCAGAGACAGTGTGCACACCAGACTATCTTCCAACTATACTAGTCTCCGTGTGGGTTCAGAGGGCAGTGCCACAAGCTCTGTGCTCTGTCACTTCCCATTCTCTTCTGCCAGGGAAGTTGTGAGGTATCACACACACTACACTACCCACCCTCAGACAACACACACCTCATGATGTCCACCCAGATTTGAAAATGAGACCCAGAGAAAGACTGAAGCTCCGCAGGTCTCGCTCTCCAGCTGTACCCCGCCTCCTGTGGCTCGCCAGTCTTCATTGCAGCACTCCTGCATTCAGTGCTCAATGCTGACAAGTATCCAGAGTGGTCTAATGCAGCATTTCTGAGAGTGCAGTGCAGACAGCCAGGGTCTCACCCTGGGATCCTCTCAGAACTGAGCAGCCAGAAGAGTTTTCACAGCAGACACCCAGGATACAGTTGCACATACAGGGCTCAAGGCTCACAACAGGAGCATTTTCTTTTGCCCACCTGGGAAGCCTGATGCTCTGAATCCATCCACCCCGTTCTCTCATGGGGATGTGCATGCTAAGCACATGTTAAACATACGTTCCTCCAGCCCCAGACCAATGTTTGTTTCTAAGCTGCACAGTCTCCTGAGAAAGGCTGCTTCCACCGTGCACAACAGACCATGATTCATAATGACAGAGGGGCTGCATCACTGTGCTTTCCAAGTCTGCCACCATGTGCATTGGTGCAGGACATAGGAGGCTCTCTCAGAGTGTGGAGGACTTGACATCCGCCTCCTTTCTGAGACACCGCTCGGCAGCCCACATGTCCTCAGGCTCCCACTGGGACAGCATATCCCAGCAGCAGGGCAGAGGCTGAGGGGAGAATGTCCCTGTCCTCTGTCATACCAGGGAGCCAGGAGGTTAACAAATGCGCAAAATTCTTCACTCCTCACCCAATTGTTTTGTTGTTTCAGAAAACAGTCATTTTTCATGAAAATGTTGAAGTTAACCTCTACTGATTTTTACTGTAAATGAATCAATGTGCTTTGACATCTCACTTTTCACTTTTGATGGTGCTCACATCTGTAGCTGTAGTTGATGACTCCGCAGCCTGGGCCTGGCTGGTGCCTGGAGATGGGTCTCTGGGTCTCTGGGTCACAGGGTCACAGGGCCATGCTGTGCAATGCGCAAGTGGGCAGCCCCTCAGCCTCTAGCTGGGTCAACAGTGGCACCCTCAACCCAGCTGTGATACTGTACAGTGTATTCAGACATCACTGATGGTCCCCATGTAGCAGAACACCCCCACGCGTGAGCTCTGATGGGCTCCAGGAATACAACTCGTTCAGACAAAGCTCTTGGGGGCCCTCGCCCATTTGCAAGAGCATGAAGGGGTCAAGTTCAAGGGCAGAGGCAGATTCCCATGTTTCTTATGTGGAAGCCACGCCACCCTCAGGCTGCTGCACAGCTGGGAACCTTGCGTCCACTGATGTAGCGCAGCCAGCTCCCATGCATGTCAGGCCTGCTGCTAGACATCCTCATTCACACGTCTCTTCTTCCAGCAACCAAGGGTAGCGAGTCCAGCCCTTGCCATCACCCGCACTGCAAGGAAAAAGTCACAGCCCCCAAAAGGAAAAATGCAGCAGTCTAACAATACCCAGCACACTGGTGAGAGGCCGTATTGTGGGCGTATACCTCACCGCTCATCTGCACCCACGCTTGCCATCCTTTGGAATTGCTTGTCCCTGCCTCTGGGTCCATTCCAAGTGGACTGATACATCTAGAGATGCTGCAAGAGCCCTCTGCATTGCTGAGCATCGGTGCTCCGTGAGGTCTGTTGGAAACAGCATCGCCCCACTTTGTGAACGGCTGAGTCTCTTTTTTTCTTTTTTTTTTTTTGTCCTGGTAATCAAACACACAAGCTCGTGCTTGCCAGGCAGGCACTGTGCTGCTGCGCTGTATCCCCAGCCCCTTTCTTTTGTTTGAGACTGGGTCTCACTATACAGTTCAGGCTGCTCTTGAACTCACTGTGTAGCCCATCCTAGCCTCAAACTCACAGCAATCCTCCTGCTTTCGCCTCCAGAATGATGGACTTACAGGCATATGCCAGCAAACCCGGCTTACTGTGCTGTTTTTACTCACTGTAGCTTTGTAACATACCTTGAAATCCAGGACAGTGATGCCCCCTGCATTGCTCTTGGTGCCCAGGATTGCTTTTGCTCTTCTGAGTCTCTTCTGGGTCCATATACGTTTTAGACTTTTTTTTCTAGTTCTGTAAATACTACTACTATATTCTGATTGAGAATGCATTAAGTGTACACAGCAGCTTTGGTAATAAGGCCATTTTACAATATTGGTTCTGCCTATGCAGGAATAGGAGATATCGTTCCATTTTCTAGTCAGATATGTATTTTTTAAGCAAATACAAGCAGCTCTCAATTATGGTTGTCATGAAGGTTATAGATATTAAACTTCCTAAATAGCTCATAAATTCTGTGTGTGTGTGTGTGTGTGTGTGTGTGTGTGTCTGTGTGTGTGTGTGTGTCTGTGTGTGTGTGTTTGAGGCAGGGTCTCACTATGTAGTTCAGGCTGGCCTTGAACTTACTATTTAGCCCAGGCTGGCCTGGAACTCATGGCTATCCTCCTGCCTCAGCCTCCCGAGTGCTAGTATTAGAGGCATGCCCTCCCACGCCTGCGTTGGTTTTTTGTTTTTGTGGTTCTTTTTTTTTTTTTTAAGTTCATAAATTCGTTATGCTACACAAAGAAGGTCAATGAAAAATCCAAGGACTCAGGATGCAGCTCAGGTGTAGTCTACTTGCCTAACACGCTGAAGGCCAGGGTTCAATCCCCAGCCCTCCAAAACATTAATTAAACTTAAAAATCAAATAACTGATTTTGTAAAACTGGAGAAGAGTTACAAAATTTTAGATGCTCAGTAATGCCCTGTTTATACTAATTATTTCAGGAGAAAGGATGCAAATGTTTGCAGCCTCGAGCAAAAGATTAAAAATATAGCTTCCTTTAAGCAAAACAGTTCCATCATCAAACGGTATTTGCAGGATTCTGAAAAAATTAACTTTAGTTTTTTTTCATTATCAGCCTTGAAGACTAAGAATCGGCAGACTATAGGCCGTGAATGAGATATTTTCATCAAGTTTTTATTGGAAAACAGCTATGCTCATTTGTTTACCTATAATCTACAGTTGCTTTTATGCTACAGTAGAACTGAGTAGCTGTAATAGGCTGTGGGAGACACAAAGTCTAAAATATTTACTATCAGGATTGTATAGAAAAATCTGCTAACCCCTGCCATTCTTTAGATAGCGTAAATGACTGGTAAATAGGCAAATAAGACTATATAATATTAAATCAAAATATTACCCAATAAAATCATGTGCTTTAAAAGAAAGAAAAACTAGATTATTTATTTGGCTTTCTTTTTCCCAAAATGGAAAAATGTACTTTCTATACTGTCTCTCAATAGTCCTAAAAGCTACCATATGAAAAAGTAAAAGCATACACCAAAGTAAATGGCGAAGGAATAAAGAGACTTTTACAAGAAATTGGCTTAACAGAAAACCTCGGTCTTCATATTGTCAAAGCAGTGCACTCTGGCTGATTGGCTGCACTAGAATCATACGAACATATGCCTAAGATACCTCTAATATTGTGATTCAGATACAGGATCTGGGAAATGAAAAGCTTCCCAGACAATAATGTCATTGTGTTAAACAAAATTCTCATCTTTTAAGGTCTACCCTAAAATGTTACAGATAATATTTGTTTTGATATCTGGAATTTTTTTCAAAAGATTGCTTGGGGAACAACAGACTGAGGAACAGATGACACATATTCATTCATGATTTGATCACTGTTTCAACTGGGTGACAGGTAGGCAGAGTTCACTATATTGTTCTCCTTTCTTTGTAAATGTTTCAAATTATATTAAAACAAATCTTGAGTGATTCCAATGCACAAACAGTATTGAGAACGACTGAATTAGTGTACTGAAAAAAGGCTAGCTAGCACTCAGCAACTCCCACTGTTTCCATCAATTACTTTTATGACAGGATTTTCAGTCTAGAATTTGAAAGCTATGAACTATTAATACGCCTAGCTTTGGAGCAAAGCCTTGCACTTATGACATTTCTGTGGTAGGAATGCACACAGCTGACTAACAGAAAGATTGTTTAGTCCAAGTTAAAGTCAGCAAAAGCACCAGGAAAAGAGACAAAAGGACAGTTAAAATTATAGTTTGAAGATGTTTGAGTAGAGGAGGGAAGAAGGTACATTAAGAACTATAAAATTTTAGGTTTGCATGACACCTTGGGAATTATCTGAACCAATTTCCTTATTTTAATAATGGTAAGACAGAGATAAAGAAAAAGGAATGATCCAAAATAGACCCCAATTCCCATAGTAACCTTGCTCTCATTCAGGACACCAATTACTGCTGTCAATTTTGATAAGTACATCGTACTTAAATCCTGAGTCATCAGTGTAGGAAAAGGGTAAAAACACAGTGAAGCCCGATCAGTACATTGAGAAAGCCTTGAAGTAAATTCAGACAGCTGGTAATCAGCCCAAAAGATGAGGAAGTCTTCAAGGGGAGGAGGAATGAAAGCAGTGGAGAAGAAACCCCTAGAAGCGTCCTTTCAACCACTGTCACTACTCCCTCTGTGATGACACTCGCTTAGGGTCCAAGAAAATAAACCACAGAATCCAAATTTCACGGGCTACCAATGTGGTAAATAAAACTCCATTTTATCTGAAGCCCCAGTTCAGTGGAAAATGATGAAATACGAAAATTCAAATATCTCCACCTCCTCAATCCCTCCATTCTCCTATTCCACTCAGGACAGACTACTTGAAGGAAGTAAATATATTTAACGTTGACAGCTCTAAACATGATTACAAATGCTACAAAGGTAACCCCGCTGCTGTCAGTTCCACCCGTCTTCTACAGGGGGAACAAAAGTTCTCTCTTCCTGAAAGGTGTTAGACTTGAAACTAAAGTCTTCAAAAGGCAGCTGTGGGTTGTCATTTTTAGCCCCAGGCAACATTTTGAAGTCCGAATCGGCAGCGGCGAAGTCTGGAATCACTGTTCAAGGAGCAGCTGGGAGCGAAAGTGGCACAGCTTCAGCCACAGCTGCCACAACTACAAAGTACGGGATGAAAATTGAGCAGCCACCAAATGATGCCTCTGACTGATCCCCACACTAAGGAAAAGTATTCAAACAAGCAAGTGGTGGCGGCTCACAGCCACGCCAACCGGGAAGAGAGGGTCCAAAGTGCAGCGCTCCTAGAAGAGCAGAAATGATACAACTGCATAAAAATTTTCAGGAAAAAGAAATTCATTCTGAGGTAGGATTTTTTAAAAAGATAGGTAAAAAGGTGACAATGAAACGCATTTTTAAATTGTACATTTAATAAAAACTACAGGTGCAGAGCACAAATCCGGTCTAAAAAAAAAATTTTTTTTTAAGTTGTTAAAGACACACAAGCCTGGGCCATTCCCTTTTACTTGCAAAAGGGCTCTGGCCATTCCTTTTTACCTGCAAACGGACCTCCGGGGGCTGGGGATATAGCTCAGTGGAATAAGTGCCTGCCTGGCAAGCATAAGGTCCTGAGTTCAATCCCCAGTACCACAAAAAAAAAAAAAAAAAAAAAAAAAAACGGACCTCCGCCATCCCTTTTTTACTTACAAAATGATTTTTTCCTCATCGCTGAAGATGCTGTCTCCTGCGAATGGGCCATCAAGCCCTCTACGAGACCACTGCCTTCCATGGGCTCTTTCTATACCTTTACAGGTTCCTCGGAGTCCACCCCAACGTCCCCTTCATTACACCCAGCCCAGGCTGACGCGCCTCTCTCCTGATGCACTCTGTTTCTCTGAGGCTGTATTTTTAAAATTCTATCTAACAAATCCCTTTCATGCCTCGTATGAGTCCTAAAAATTCTTTTCCCACCACGGCAGGTGGCCAAAGGACCCTACAGGTAGGATGTATTTCGGTTTCTCATCTCTGCTTTGGAAACCTCTTCGGACAGATCCGGGGACTCTTTTAGCCGCCTTAAGGCAAATGTGAGAAACTGACCTAGGGTCGGAAGCTCAATCTATCCTTGGAAGTTCTCCACCTGGAATTACAACCTACATATTCAGCCACCCTCTAGAAGAGGACCCCGTGCGTGACAGGACAACCAAACATGTGGCAGGGGAGTATCTGTGTGGCTCAGAGATTGGTCAGAACTCCAGGAAAGCAAGAATTTTTCCTCTCTGTCGTATTTTGAGGCAGCACCGCATGAACAGTTCATCATCCAACACATTTATCCTTGGAAAATACTAACCCAGTTTAGCGTGAGGAAAAAGATCCCGGGAAGGGAGGCGGAGCAGGACGCTGGGCGCCGCGGCACCGCCACCGAACACTGGGGTGCCCGAAGATGCCTACCTTGGAGTCTGGCAGGCTGAAGACGCTCGGGTCGTCGGTGCTCCCCACCATGATCTTGTGCTCCTTGCCCGGGCCATGGCCGCCGGCCCCCTCGGAGCGCGCAGCCTTGGCACCGTGGCGCTCCCCGGACACCCGGTCGCTGGTGGTGTTTCCCATGGCTGCAGCCGAGTCGGGGACCACCTGCCGCGGGAAACACCCCAGCGGCCGCGTCAGGGACGCCCCGGCCCCGCCCCTGCGCCCGGGGACACGGAGGGAATCCCCGCCCAGCAGGCCGGGCCCCAGGGTCCCCTCGCCCCGGGCCCGCAAGGGCGCCACGAGCCCCCACACCCCTCGCCACCCCCTCGGAAAACCCGCGCTCCGGAGCCCCGGGCCCCGTGCCTGCACCCTGTTCACCTGCGACGACGCGCTCCCCCTCCCTGAGCTGCGGGCACGAAGGGTGATCTGTAGACAAGGCCACCAATAAAGTTATTCAAATTGAAGGCGCCGCGCCCGCAGCCTGCGAGCCGGGTTTCCTCCTAAAATGGACACAAGGCCGGCGACGTAGGACCCGCCCCTGCCCGCGGCTGGGCCCGCCCGCCGCTCTAGCCGCCGCCTCGGTGGTGGGCGCGCGTAGCCTCCAGCTCAGGGCCAGTGCTCCGCCGGGCCGGAAGGTGCGGGGACTCCGGGAGCCCGTCACGGCCTCAGGGGCCCTCCTACGTTGTTTGCGCAGCGCTGTTATGAGCGGAGGACCCTGGGATGGTTCCTACGGGGAATACGAAAACAGACTTGCAACTCCAGGCAGAGGGAAGAAGCGTCAGTGCTAGAGGTTAAAGCTCTGGTTTGTGGGGAAGCCAAGGGGAGGAGCATTCCCCTGAATGACGTTCCAGGAGAAAATTCAAAATGGAGTGAATTGGAGAGGGACACTGCCAGACAAATTAGTGAAACCTCACTCCCAGGAGAAGAACCTTGTTCTAGACTAAAAATTCGTTTATGCAGTGACTGACTCCAGAAGCAAACTCAAAGAAACTATACAACAACAAAAACACCAAAAGGTGTAAAAGGCAAAGATAATTCTGGGTTTGGAAAAATCAGGGATTTTATAATTAGTGGAACTTCTAAGCATAATCTGCCTTTTAACCAGATCTCGTGAAAGTGTGAAAAGCATGATAAAGGACGGGTTCAAACTTAATTCCTTTTTATATTCTGCCCACAATGTGCACAAAGAAAGCTTTTAATAATCATTGACAGAATGAAAGGCACCTAAATACTGTTTACTATATTTTTTACAAGGTATGACAGGCATAATGATGGGAACAAGCTACCCTTTCTCAGTGTGCAGCTCTGTTTGTTGAGAAGTTCGTTTTTGTATTATGGAGTTGAAACTCCACTTAAGTCTAACATCCATCACTCACTAATTGAAACTCTTCTCTGGCTCTTAACCAAAGACAGTCTATAGGAAAAGGGTGATATTTTACAGCAACCTTTTGCTCACCCCTTCAAATTCCAGACTGCCTGGCTTCCTCCTTTTTGGTTTTCCTTATCTTTTCCCTTCCCCAACTTCTTGTTCTTTCTTCTTTCCCAGCAGACTCTGAAGCAGTTCTTACTGCTTCTATTTTCAGCATTGTGAGAGACAGAGAGACTGAGACAGAGAGACAGAGACAGAGAGAAGCAAGGTGATAAGCTGACTGTGAGGGAACAAAGCATCTGAGGTTTGACCAGACAGGAGTTATGGAAAAACAAGCAGAAGAGTGGGACAGAGAATTGGCTAGAAAAATGAAGCCTGACTGGCAATAGCACAGAAAGCCTCCTTGTATTTGGTGGTCATGTATTTAAGACAAACAATCATAGTGCTATGTTTTGCTAACCATATTTACTCATTTTGGTGCAGGCACATAGCAAAGGTGAAATTTAGCCCACGAAGTATGGAAGGGGCTGACAGAGGAGTTGGGAGTATATACAGGGTTGGGTTACCATGCTGGACCACGGATTTTAAACCAGTTGAGCTGGACACTGAAGGCAGAGCAGACTGCTGGGGGACCAATGGAGTCAAGGAACTGTTGGTATTGGAGGGCCAGAGTAAATGAGTTGGTAAGAGATGGTTTTGGAGACTATTATAAAAGTATAGAGCTTATTGCTATAAATCTTCACTTTCCATGTGTGCCACATACCTGTAATACCAACATCTGGGATGCTGAGGCAGGATTGACATGAGCTCAAGGCCAGCATGGGCTACATAGAGAGTTCAAGGCCAGCCTAAAATACATAATGAGACACTGTCTCAAGTAAATAAATAAATAGAATCTTCACTAAAAGGGGAGTAAACAGGACTAATAATAAATAAATGCAGTATTCATTAAATAAAAGGTAAACAGGTCTGTAAATAACTACAAGAGAGCTGATGGGGGCTTCAAAGGAGCTGGGGAATTTGAGAAAGTGTTGAGGGTCTCGGACCATAAGGATCAGGGAAGACACGCACTCCAATTTCTATGTGTTAAGACCCTGACTTTCTAAATCCTGTGTTTGATTGAAGAAATAGTTTATACTTGTTTCAAACTATAAATGAACATTAGTGATACACTGAATCAGACCAGAGATCGGTGGTTCTAGGCCATGATCTCCTTAGTCACTTTCTGTGAAAGTGTTCACTATTTGATTTAATCCTTTAAAAACTCATCATGCTGAGCATGGTGGTGCATGCCTATAATCCCAGCACTAGGGAGGATGAATCAGGAGGATTTCAGTGAGTTTGAAGCCAGCCTGGGCCATATAGTGAGTTCAAGCCTAGCCTGAACTACACATTGAGACCGTCTAAATAAATAAATAAATATTCAATCATGTTTTTACCTTCCACAAAATGTGTTTATTCAGTTATCATTGATTTACTGGGGTCTTAGATGAGGCGTGAAGCACCTACCTGCCTCCAAGGAGTTTATTCAAAGAGGAAACATGTAAGAGGCCCTGTTGTTAGTACACAGGGTAATAAGGTTATTCATCACATATAACTGAGGAATACTGTAGGTGTAATGAGAGTGTAGCAGCTGACAGGCTGATTTCCACAGAAGACCAAAGGATTCAATTTTAGGGAAAAACAGAGTTTATTGAATTTAGACTGGTCACACACGTCCCCAACTCACGGGTCAGGAATGCAGGTGGAGCCTGTATTTTCACCTTAAATACACCTTTAGTTTCTATGGTAACAGACTGGAAGGTTGCAGCCATTGACATAGGTGGCCACACGTTGTTTTCCTTGTCCTACATAAGCCCAACCACAATGATATATACTTTGCCACTCTGTTCTGTATGTCCCCCTATAGATAACCATACATTTCCTTTATGGTTACAATGTTTATCTAAGTCCAGGAAAGGTCATAAGTGGTTATCCGGGGCTGGGTGTTCTTTGTCTTTGGAGAAGCATTCCAGAGCAAAGTTAACCGTAAAGTTAACTTTTTACAACCCCTCCAGGATGTTTCTCAAGACACATTTTGAGGCTTGTATTAAGACTAGAATTATTCTATCTTAAAAATGATATGCTGAGAGTCGCCATCCCCTACAAGAGTGCCAACAAAGGTCACCTAGCTCATATTGGGGATCAGAAAGCTATTCCTGGAAGAAACAGATGAACTAATCTTGAAGATGACATAAGCATTAGCCAGCGGGCAGGTGGAGAATATACCAAGAGAGTACATCATAAGACTAAGATGGTGAAAAGTGGCACTTTGGGAAATTCCACATAGGCAGTCTGAAGGGTGTTTACATACTGCATTGGTATTAGCTAAAGTAACATGGTACAAAGAGTATTAAATACAGTAATATTTCCACATTTATGTATGCACTTTCCCTTGACATCCATAAATCTTGCTAATAGGGGTTACTCAATGTGCTGAGCTATAAGAAAGAACTTTTCTAAGTTCTTGTAAAAAGTTGTCTTTTCACCTTATATCACCATTCCAGCCCCACAACCCCTGCTACCACCTCTCCAGGTATAATCTATACTTATGTAGAAAAAGAAACAACATTGCTATAGTAAGTTATATAATGCTCTATTAGATCAATTTAATTTGAGAGTAATCAAGGAAACATGGTAATTAAAATGAATATACTAAACAATATTGTTCTTCCTCTGACAAAATTCCGTGAGACTGTAGTTCTGGTTTAATTTCTGAACCAAAAGAATATATTTTTTAAAAATTACTTTTTGGGCCAGAGAAATAGCTCAGTGGCACAGTGTCTGCCTGGCAAGTGCAAGGCCTTGACTTCAAATAATAAATAATAATAATAGTAAAATTTTCAATTTTAGAATAGTTTTAAGAAAATTTGTTTCTGGGTGTGGTGGTGCATACCTGTGATCCCAGCACTCTGGAAGCTGATGCAGGAGGACTGCAAGTTTGAGCCCATGCTAGGCAACTAGCAACTTTGCAAAATCCTATCTCAATACATACATACATAAATAGTGCTATGAGTGTAGCTCTGTGTGAAAACACTGGGTTCAAACCTGGCTACCACAAAAAAAAAGTTGCAAAAAATAGTACCAAGTTCCTATATACCCCGTACCCAATTTCTCTTTTGTTAACACTTAATGTTTACATTTGTCACAACTAATAAAACAATAAACATTCCCCTAACTTTTATTTAATGTTCTTTTTCTGTTCTAATATATTACATTTAGATGACATGTCCTCTGAGGCTCTTATACATCTTGGCAATTTGTGTGACTTGTTTTTTGGTGACCTCAGTTTAGAGGTAGTCAGGTATTTTGTCAACTGCTCCTCACATTGAGATTGTCTGGTTCTTTTCTCGTGGTTAGACTGGCTTGTGGTTTTGGAGAGGAATATCACCGAGGTAAAGTGACCTGATTATGTCATATTAAGGGTACATACTATTAACATGATTTATCACTATTGAGGTTAATCTTGTTTGCCTTTTTTTTTATGGTACCGGGAATCAAACTCAGGGCCTCACGCTTGTTGGGCAGGCACTGTGCCGCTAAGCTACAACCCCAGCCCTGGTATTATTTTTAATCACCTAGCTAAGGTACTGTTTTTCAAATTCTTCTGCTGCAGAGTTGTTTTTCCTGCTTGTCATACTGTAATTTTTGGAAGAAAGTCAATCTGTGTAGCTCACTTAAGAAATAGAGAGTTAGGCCCAGGGATATAGCTCAGTGGCATAAGCACTTGCCTAGCAAACCTGAGGTCATGAGTTTGATTACCAGTATAAAAAAAAAAAGAGTTAGTGTTCCTTTTCCTTGAAGGGAGAATATCTATATAAATTATTTGGAGTTCTATATGGGAGTTTTGTCTGTCCATCTCATTTATTAATTTATCCAGTCATTTACATCAGTATGGATTCAGTTATTTTGTTTTATATTATAGTCCAATACAAGGTTATTTATTTCATTGCTCAAATTTTTCCAGTTTAGCCATTGGGATCACTTTATCATGGCTCCTGTGTCCCTTTGATACATGCTATTCAATTTGGTTTTTACTACTTCCTTACTCTCTTGCACAAGAATACCTTCTTGGGGGGTGGTGAGTAGATTTAATATAATTTGGAAAAATAATATGAATTTTAATACAATTACAGAACAAAATATATAAATCAGTGAATATTAATGAATATTCATCATTAGTTAAGTCTTTGTATCTTGATTTTGAATTAATACAATGATAACCTACTCATATCTTACCTTCAGCTCAGTTTAGGAATCAACCAATGAGTTTTTTTGTAACTTTACACATAAGTAGAAGATGAGAGTCAAGTCAATTTAAACTTACCCACTGTAAAGAGGAAACTGGGGTATTATTGTGGAAAATTAGGAATTATAGCATATTATTAGAGGATTATTACTTGAACACATTTTTACCCCACCAGAGAGGCAAATTTATAATATAAAAGAAAAAAATTTTAAAAAGAACCAAGAGACCTTCAATTTACTTTTGAATGAGAGTATGCTATAGATTAAAAAAAATTACTAGATCCATTTTAATAGATGACCAACCCTCAGTATCACAAAGATTAGGGAAGGAAAAATCTAAGAAGTAATACCAATTCTCAATTCTCTACTTCTGTGTTATAGTTTGTGTCTAGATGTCTCCCCAGAGCCTCATGCAATCAGGGCTTTTCAGAGATGGCTGAATCTAGAGTGTGTGATTGATTCATAGTGCAGTACTGGAATTAAGGGTGCTGGCATTAAGGGTGGGTGATTACTGGATCAGTCCACTGATTGGGTTGGCACTGCCCTAATCCCAGTAGACCAGATACAATATAAAGGGCAGAAAGAGGCTTGTCCCATTTTGTTGTTTTGCTGTCTTCTGCTACCATGAAGTTGGCCCCTCTGCCAAGTCACCCTGCTTTGGAACCAGTAGATTATGGACTATAACCTCTACAAACTGTGAGCTAAATAAACCTTTTCCCCTTTAACTTTGAGTGTCAGGCATTTTGTCCCAGCAATGAGATAAAGATATTCTCAAAAAGTAAACTGGGTGAAATGGTTGCAGTTGTCGAAATAGTATGATTAGGAAGAATTTTTAGTTCTCATATTTGTACTTCTCTTAGATATACTTCAATAGTCTGATATTCTTTTAGTTGTTCAAATTTGTTTTAGTGGTTTGGCAACAATACAAAAATTTGCACACACATTACCCAACAGCTGTTTATGAACATACACCTGACTGGTACTTCCAGTACCTTTCTTCATGGGGCCCAGTGCACCTGGTCACTGACATTTAGTTCACTTCTCCGTGAAACAAGAAAAGAGAAAAACTTCAAAGATGAGAAAACAGAATCAGGCAGCAGCCTTGGGACAAAAACCCAGGTCCCTGCTTGTTATTTCATTTGCTCTATTTTTTAGAACTACACTGTATAAGCAGAATATGCTTATATTTAGTTAATAGCAATCCTAATTTAAGACATAAACGACCTCTTTGAATTTTTTTTTTTTTACTTAGGCTCTATTTATAGGAAAAGGAGAAAGAGTTGGGGAGACAGGTCACATTTTTAGGTCACATCACCAACAATTAGCAGGTATGTACTTGGTAAACTAATGTCTTACTGGATCCCAATGTGGGAACTAAGATTTTAAAAAAGATAAGATAGCTAATTTAAAATTTTCATATATCTCAGCCAAGTAGAATTTATTGGTAGTGCTAAATTATTCAAACGCTATCAGACAGAAGTGGAACGCACTTTCTTTATTAAGAAAATAAAGGCATGTTCCTTAAGGAAAAGGAATAAAGCTGGCCAATTACCAAGTACATTAATGAACAGGAAGTAAAACAAAATGTCTTGTGTATCTATATGTCTTATCTATATAACCAATATAACCATTATAAAACCAATACTGTACCTCTCATATATCTCAGAAAATGTATATTTAGTTACAGTATTAGAAAGAAACAAAATTGAGCTTCCAGTGGAAAATCAAGCCTATCAGAACAAGAGTTACACAATAATTTCTTACAGGTGCTGACTTAGGGTCAGTGTAATAATATTTAATAACAAGTTGAAGAAGTGATTAGGAGAGAAATGGAAATGAATCCACTCAAATAAACCTGGAATTTCACTGTAGGAAAAAGATTAATTCTTTTGAAAGATAAATAAAAGATTTGGGGGAAATATGAAGATGAGAGTTACTGAATTTTGTCAAGTTCTAAAGGCATCTCTAGGTCAAGCTTCTTGTGAAATTCAGGGCATTGACAATGGGACATCTAAAGATAAGCCAGAATTATAGCAAAGAAAACAACAGCTAGCATAAACCGACCCATTGTCACTGTTGAAGCCATGGAATTGCTCTTTTCAGTTACCCTTGTCTTCAGAGGCTTCCTAATACGATCTTCTGTGGTTAAGATAGTTTTCCGAGCCCCATCCCACTTTCCAGGGCCGTGTAGACGATACTGGACTGGCGTGCAGGGTCCAAAGAATAACTGTAAGGCCAGCTTGGGGTCAGTGAGGGCCAGAGACAGTAGATTGGGCCTGACTCCCACCAAATCAGCAAGCTCTTCCATTGTGGCTACATAGTCTCCCTGAATAGTATGGCGTTGGCTGTCCACATACCTGAAGTAAAGAAGACAGAAGCTATGACTTCATCAGCAATTCAATCAACCAGTTATCCAACAATAAGTGTTTTCTGAGTGCCCGCTATTGGTTTGATATTGGGCTAGGCATTGTGGAAAGTGGTGAAGAAAGACAAGACATTGCCACCATCCTTAGATTTTCTGAATGGCTAGCAGGGACAAGACTGATATGCATAAAACAAAGAAGGCTCTTGTTTACTGCTAAATAGAAATGTAGAGAAAATACAGTTAAAAAAGGGGTATCAGTGCTTGCTTTACCAGCACATATACTAAAATTATGTCCTTGAAGGGTGTGAAAGTTACAGATGAGATGAGTGAAGGAATAATGGGGAGTGGCCCCTAATATATGCATGGAATGTTTGTGGGCATTGTCTACAGTAGCGGAAAGTAAGAATGTATGCAGAGGCAGGCATAGTTCACCTGGATCTAGAGAACTCTGATTTATGGAAAAGAAAACTCATCACAGAAATTCAGAAGCATGAGACTCTTTATTATTTTATGAAGGCCATGGTGATGGGTTCTAAATGGAACTATTACAGGCAGCTAAATAAGAAATTAATATTCAGTCAGAGAGGGATTGGGCTCTCAAGGAAGTCAGTAAAAACTAAAGACACTAAAATTGTCACTGGAGATACATCTAAAGAAGGCCAGGCTTCAATATAAAGATGCAATGACCAGGCCTTCATGGCTCCTAAGAGAGAAACAATAAACTGAGGTTATATACTAATTAGCATTACCTGGTCCAGTAAGTCCAGCTAGGCATCAGTTGCCCAAGTGAGTGACCAGAGTATCTGGCCTTATCCCTTCCCCCAAAATGTCTTTGTTCTATATACCTTGGCTACATGCCTCGCTTCCCTATTTGATCAGTATTAGCTAAGCAGCTGTACTTATAACCACTTAACAGTTTACCCCCAAGAGTAACTCTTTAGGGGACGGTGACTCTCAGCATGTCATTTTAAGATAGAATAATCCTAGTCTTAGTGCAAGCCTCAAAATGTTTCTTTAGAAACAATGTATTACATGGATTCATGCCTTTGAAATATACAGTATTCAAAAATGTAAAACTAAAATTGTTTATATAATGTTAAGACATCTGCCTTTCTCTTGTGCTCCAGATATTTGTAATAAGAGGTTCATGTCAGGCCAATATGAGGTCATCATTCAAATGATAATTTGTTTTAACAAAAACTTATGTGATGTAGATGCTATGTATATGCCACTACATTGAGAGATGCTTAGATATTAAACAGCCCAGACAATGGTACAAATTTCTTAAGTGACATCTTGTTTAAGGACAAGTTGGGTGAAAGCTCCTTATGTATTAGGGAGGGATGATG
>PVLD010012503.1:0-60090 GCA_004027595.1 Dinomys branickii | reverse complement strand
GCAAATTCCCTACTATCTTATCTATAATTTGGTATTTCCTTTAATGTTTTTGTGTTAACTAATGTGAAGATAACTATGTAATACAACATCCAGTTCTAATTCCCTACTATATTCTGTATAACTTTGTATTTTCTGTATTGTTTATGGCTTTTCTGGTTCATATGTCTCCATTCTTTTGTCTTTAAAATAAAATTAAAAGGCAAAGTTACACCCTTAAGTGCTGACAGCCTCACTTGTGTACAAAGCGTTCCCAACCTTCTTTGCCTTAACCTCACTCATTCCAATTCACACATAGGAACAGGCTCAGCGAACAAAAGGATTTGCTTAAGGTCACACAGGGGCATTCCAGGATCCTAGGAATCTGTGCTGGAGTGGACTTGACAGCCCCTCCCCACTCACCCACCCCAACAGGCCCAGCCCAGGCTTGTAGCCAGCTTTTATATCTCCTAGCAGCCCTGCCTGTTAGAAGACCTCATGTCAATTTTGAAAAGGCAATCTGGGACCCAAAGGTAGGTCCCTTTGATTTTTACTCCCGGCTTTTTTCTCCCCAAACTGCAGTTTCCCCAAGTGTCCCAGGCTGAAGGCCCTAAACTGCTCAAATTTGAAAACCAAAACGAGAACCCACATCCAAGAAGGCCAAGGCTGGCCTTTGTCTTCCCTGTAGTATCTGCTGAGGCAAGTCTGTCCCCCTGTACGCCACTCACCAGAGTGACCCGTCTCTCAGGAGCCGCTGTGGGTGTGGGAAGCGGCAGCCCAGCAGGCGGAGCACTGCGGATCCCCTCTCTGCCAGCTGTGACCGGGGGCTCCAAGTCTTCTGCGTCATCAGGTGCCTGAGAGGGAAACCAACACGAGGAATCACTCCACCTCATCCATGGCGTAGGGTAGACGTGGTAAAGGTCATTTCCGGGAAGCCCAACTTCAAAATACTTTTGTGCATACATCACCTTGGCAGAAATTGCATTTCTCCTAAGGGCTCTGCTCTCAGCAACCTGCCCCACATGGGGCCACTTGTCTTTGAGAAAGTTCCTCTTAGACAAAGCTAGGAAGTAGCAGTGAGGGACAGAACTCTGTGTCTCACTCCTGCCCTAACATCCTGCCCTATCCAGCTGTCGTCTCCCCTGACGCCTCCCAACAGAGCCAAATGTGCAAGCGTCTCTGTGGAGGCCACTAACAGTTCCTGTCCCAGGATGTGACCTCTCTCTCCCATGATCCAGAGAGGACACTAGATGGCACCTACCGGGGTGACCACTTGTCCCAGGGCCACTGTGGGTGTGAGGACAGCCATGTCATCTGTGAAGGCCCCACTGGCATGTGCAGGGGCCACCGTGGGTGTGAGGACAGTTAGGTCATCTGTGGAGGCTCCACTGGCTTCTTCTCCAAAAGTGCTGAGGTAAACTTCTGTGGCAGTTGCAGCCATGGTTAACCACTCCTCACCTGGGCCCTGGAACAAAGCTGGCATGAGAGGTGGGCGGGGTGACCAAGCCCAGCTTCAGTGGGTGTGCAGGTGCTGCAGGGAGGAAACGCCCAGGGCCTGCAGATCCCTGGTAGGTCTCCATCCCTTTCCCTTTGCACGGTGAGGACTGCATTTCAGTTCACAGACCCACTCCGGGGCACTCCCTCCTAGCACATCTCCGCCAAGTGCTTCTCTGGGCTTAGTCTGCGCGCCTCCGGTAAACAGGCAGCTTACTTGCTACTTTGACTTTCAGACAGTTCTAGTCAAGTTCTGGTTTCTATTTGGCTTAGATGCAGTGGAACTGGGACCTGATTCCTTGTGACTTCTCTTTGAAAAAAGGGAAACAGAAGAGGAAGGAGGAGCAGAAGAGCCCGAAATCACCAACACGACTGCCGCATGGCTGGGAGAAGTCTGTCACCAGTCAGTGCATGTGCTCCCACTGCAGTCTCCCTGTGTGCATGTTAGGCCGGAGCTGGGAGGCCGCTTGATCAGCGTGACACAGATTGGGAGCGCGTGGGTGATGACCTCAGAGGCTATTGGCATGTGGTGGCCTGGTTGCCCCTCCATGTATTCACTCAGCAAATGCCCATGCACTGTCAGTCAGGAGGGAAGGGTAACAGTGAAAGAGGGGTCTGTGATCCCCCTCTTCACTGTGTTTACATACTGCTGGGAAGCCAGACACAATCTAGGGGCCAAGTTTATTATGGGTCACAATTGTGATGAGCCTCCCAAGGGCAAGGGTGGGGCCTTCCCAGTAAGTGGTGCTTGGGTTGACTGTGAGACAAGCAAGAATGGAAGGGAGGAGCGGGGGAGAGGTTCCCGGCAGAGAAGAGGGGCCTGGCAAGACTGCATATCAAGAGGAAAGAGGCCTGCTCAAACAATGAAAGGGAGACAGGCAGGAACACCTGGGGCTGAGCACAGAGGAGCCCAAGACCCTGCAAGGCTTTGGGAGAGCTGGGTCTGCGGGTCAGGGTGAGGCACAGCTTCTAAGGAGAGGGTTTAAACCACAGAGAGGTGCTGTGAGAAAACATGGAGTGGCCAGGAAGGGCCTCAGAAGTCGCCTTCACTGAGGAAGTGTGGAGGGGACAGTCCAGGCCCGGACACCAGAGGATGAAAGCGGGAGTGTTCATAATGGGTCAGGGCAGCAAAGTCAACAAGGCTTGATGCTTGATGGGATCCTAGATGTTAGGAAAAGAGAAGAGATTCTGCCTGTGGGAACACAGGAGTGGACATGGGAGTTGGGTTTGAACCCTTAGAGTGATGAACAGGAGGGCGCCATTGTAGGCACACCTCGGGGACAGGCTTGCACAGTGCCCTGGTATGCTTGTATCCTGCACTGCAGCCAGGTGCTGGCCAGGCTTTCCCTGCTGTTGCACCCTGGCCCCTCCAGCCTTCTGACAGCTCACGGTCACTCCATTACGTCTCTCCCAACCCGACACAGGGCCACCTCACAGCCCTGAGCCTTGGCCCCAACCTCTCTGATCCACCCAGCTCCCTGGGCCTTGGTCCCTACTGGTCCCATGTTCTACCAGGGCCAAGCTTTTCATCAGAGAGGTACTGCCTTTCCATCAGGTGTCTCTGGACTTGCTACATGTGACAGCCACACTTGGAGAGGGCCAATAGCTGTCCCAGGGGTTCATGCTCCTTACCAGAGCGGTTTCTTCCCCGGAGCTCTGGTTGGACATGGTGAAGGTGGGTCTCACTGTGGGCAGGCTGCCTGACTCTATTTCCCCAGCAGTGCTCACTGGCACCTCAGCCTCCCCTGTTCTCATTGCTGCTGAACCTTCTTCGTCCTCCAGACCCTAAACAGAAAGATAACCGGAGGGACTACGTCAGCAGACCACATCCCTGATCCCCCTGGTCAGGGGCCCTGCCGCACCATCATCCTTCAAGGTGCATGCATGGCTGAGCACCCCACTACCACCACACTCCCGCACCTCCTCCGTGGTTCCCTACCTGAGGCCCTGCCACCCTGAAGAGATCTGCGCCTACTAGCTGTCCCTCCCAGCCTCTGCCCTCCACTCTTGAGTGTCTAGGTTGCTGTACCGGGGTAAAAATCCAGGTTCTTGCCCTCCCCACACCTTGTTAAAGGAGCTATCTACACCGGGTCACCTAGCCACTTCCTGCCTCCTGCTCTCCCTATCTCCCTAACTGGGTGCTATCTGGCTTTTATACCACCCCCTAAACTGCTTTTACCATGTTAGCGCTCAGAGCCACATTTATAAATTCAGGGGACACATCTGAGTCCCTTACTCAGCAGGACTTGTGGCAGGATGCAACATGGTGAGTCTTACCCCAGAGCTGGCTGGGCCCACCACTCACCTGGGCCTGGATGCAGCCTCTGAGCCCACTCCCAAGTGCAGGCTGGCTTCCCTGTCCTTTCCTTCTTGGAAGTCAGAGTGATCTTTCTAGAATTCCAATCTGCCTACATCTCTGTGTTGTGTCCCACCCTTCGATGGCTCCTGCCTTCTGCTGGATCCTCTTGGGTTCCTAGGCAGGGCCCCCAAAGCCCCCTGGTCTCAGATGCCTCTCCAGCCCCATTTCCCCTCTCTGCCTCACTGCTGACTTCCAGGGGTGCACTCTTTTCTCGGGCTCCTTTGAGACCCCGGCCTGTGTTTCTGCTGGCCCCCTTTGGAGCCATCACACTGCCACCTCTTCTACTCACCTTCTCTCCCAGGCTTGTCTTCTACTGCCTGGACCCCCAAGGTTGAGTCTGGGCCTCTGTGCTGTGCTCCCAGAGCACCCTTTCCTCTCTTCACCTCTTACCCTTTGTTTCCTATTTACCACCAATACCCGGGACTAGTCAAGTACCCAGCACAGTGTAGCGCTCTGCAACCACCTGCTGCATGACTCAGTACCTCCCTCAGCCTCCTACTCAGAGCCCCACAAACCCAGTCCCACAGTGCTGCCACTCTGCACTTTGCCAGTCACTGCTCACCAGGCAACCTTACCTCCCCCAAAACAGTCAAGGTCGTGTGTGCACTGGGGCTACTTACTGGAGTGGTCCCTTCCTGAGCCTTCAGAGTGGACACAGCCAGGGTTGATACTGCAGTGGGCATGCTGCTGACCTCTGTCTCCTGGGATGTGCTGGTGGTCACCTCATCCTCCCCTGTTGCTATTGCTGCAGAGCCCTGGAAACAAGGACATCACAAAGACCATTTCACTGTGCCCTGGGCCCCAACGAACATGCCTATGGCTGGACAGAAAGGATCGCCTGAGTCCTCCTGCACCTGTGTCTCTTTAGCTTCTTCCAATGTCTCTGATTTCACTGTAGCTCTAGGCTAGCCCAGGCTTTCAGAACACAGGACAACCTGGGAACCTCTGTCTTGTGTTTGATGCCAGTGTCTGCTGGGAGGTCACTGCCTCCTGAATCAGCTCCTCTCCCCAGTGCTGTATATGTTTTCTTAGACACAGGGGCCTCCTGAGACCACCACTATGTATCCATCAAGACACCGGCACAATGTCTTTTCCTACAGCAGTGCCTCAGAGACATTCCAGTGGCATCTCTGTCCTCCTCAGCTTTGCCCAGTCTGGACGCTCCTTTCCCTTCTTTCCCCGTGTATAGGAATTTTCCTCATGCCTCTAACCAATATGACTCCATCTTCTCATGGGCCCTCCAGTGTGGTTGTCCACAGGCCCCACCAGGTGCCGAGGCTGCCCCACAGGCTACAGTACAACAAGGTCACTCACCACCATAGTTAGCAGTGCTTGCTGAGATTGGTGGCACTTCCTAATAAGGATGCAATGGGACCAGAGTACACCACTTTTCCCAAAGACCCTCCTTGCTTTGGATCCTGCTTTTGTCCTTTAAAACCAGTAGATTAACAAAAGGAAGTTGATGACGTCAGCAGTGCTGCAGCCTGCACATTACTGACTGCTCTGTAAGTCACCCCTAGTCATGTACGTGGCAAGCTGGACTTGCCTGACTTGTTCACCAGGCTGTCAGTGCCCTCTCCATTCAGAGGTAGCCATTTCTTCTACCTTTCTCCAGTAATTCGGTCGGCACCCCGTGTCCCAGTTGGCCCTGGGCCAGGAGCAGGCAGATTCTCTGCAAGTTGCTCAGCAAATGGAGAAAATGGAAACAGAGGGCCTTTGGCTACAGTGTCACCAAAGGACTGTGTTTTCGTTCTTTTTTCTAAAATTTTGTTTTTTCATTTTAGTTTTTGCAAAAAACATAGTCCCTTTGTACACTAAACACACCAGACTAATCAAAGTTAGCCAGATTTCCTTGCTGCAGGATCCCTGAGAGTATATAAAAAAGCAAAGACAGATTGAACTATTTCCCAAACTTATTTGACTTTAGAGCCCTTTCTTCACAGAATGTAGTAAGTCTTTGTAGACTTATCTTAAAAAAAAAAACAAAACAGTTCAAAGAAAGACGATGCCATAGGATATCAAATGAGTGACTCTCTTTGGCTCAGATCAGCTAAAGTCTCAAGAACAAGTGTAATTCCATAGGCACTGGGTAACTTCCACATGCAAAAAGAAGGCCCCAGGACACTTCTGGGAGCCAGCCTTAGCCCATCCCCTACAGGCAGGCCATGTAGGAAAAGGCACAGAATTTACTGTGGGGTTGAGTGACAGCAGGGGAAGAATTCCTTTGGAGAGAAGGTTTACTGTGCCCCCACCTCACCACAAACCATTTGGTGAGTGGGATATGCATTCTTTGTAATTTGGGAGACATAGGGACTGGTATGTGATTATTTTGGGGGGGGGGACCAAAGGTGAAAGTTGGGGACCATCCAGATCCAGAGGGAGGGAGAGGAGAGGGGAGAGGAGGGGGATCTTCCTGTCCCTATTGTGCTGGAGCCAGATCAAGGCCCATCCTTCCAAAGGGAGCTGACTAAATCTGTCTTGAAATGAACTCTACCCAAAGGCCCAACCAACAGGTCTAAGCACCTAACAGCATGTGGAAGCCCAGGCAGAAGTTGAGTCCAATAATGGAACTTTGATCCTAGATCCCCTGTGGAAGGATTTGAAATAATCCCAAATTCCCCATGAGAGAAATTTCCAGCAATCAGGAAACATCCACATTGTTATGGTTTGTGTCTAGATATACCCCCAAGCCTCATGCAGTCATGGCACGCGTTTCTAGAGTTTTTGATTGATTCATGGTCCAGTGCTAGGATTGTGGATGTGAGTGCTACACCCGCCCTGGGGTGGGTAGTTTGCCTACAACATAAGGGAGAGAAAGAGGCTGCTGGCCACCGCTCCTCCCTTTTTGTTCTTGCTGCTTTTGCTGTTTCCCACTGCCATGAACTGTTGCCCTCTGCCATGTGCCACCCTGCCTTGGAGCCAGCTGAGTATGGACTGAAACCTCCACAAACTGTAAGCAAAATAAACCTTTTCTTCTTAATTCTAGATGTCAGGTATTTTGTCTCAGCAATGGGAAAAATCTAAAACACATACAAAAGACCCAGATCACCATTTGACCCACCATGTACAGCTGTACCCTTTTCTTTAGGAGGGCCAGCCCCTGCAGGTGTTAAAAACAGCTGTATAGGGGAGGAGAAGTTCATGGAGAGTAGACAGAGGAAAGGAAATGGAGAGGAAAGCTCTCTCCTTCCTTCCCTGGCAGATTCCTGCTCTGCAATAGGCTTGTGTAGCAAGGGGAGTGACTTTTTGTTTTAGTTGAATTTTTGGTATTATGCTGAACTAAGTTTGTAAAATATCAGTGAAAATTGCCTGGGAGAACTG
The DNA here is from genome assembly GCA_004027595.1 of Dinomys branickii. NCBI lineage: Eukaryota > Metazoa > Chordata > Mammalia > Rodentia > Dinomyidae > Dinomys > Dinomys branickii. The sequence goes on along the minus strand of PVLD010012503.1, from coordinate 52,940 downwards.
TGAGACCTATCTGAGTTTTCATCCAGGATAGGGAAAGGAGTGAGCTGGCACTGTAGGTCTTTATCAGACTGGATTTATTTTTGCACCCCACTGTGTCCAGCATTTCAAAAGCTGCCTTTGCAGGTGTAAAAGCCAACCATACGGGGCTGGGGATATAGCTCAGTGGAATAAGCGCCTGCCTAGCAAGCGCAGCGTCCTGAGTTCGATCCCCAGTACCGCCAAAAGCCAACCATAGAACAAGAGCATGGACACACCTGCAGTTAATGTGATTCTGGTTTGAAAGCACTGAGAGCTCTGGGGAGGTCATCCCTACCTCTTCACAGTGGAGCAGGCGGGAGGTGGTTACCATGGAGAGGAAGGGTGTGAGCACAGGCTGGGGATGCAGTTCTTTCACCCATCCTGGTGTATTCCTGGAGCCCTTGACTCTTGCCTCTGCCCTACCACAATGACAGACGTAGTCTTGATGACTTTCTGTGAAGCCCCTGTGGTTCTCTCAGTCACACCAAGTATGAAATAAATGAAGTTCATCACTGACTTATCAAATGCAATTTACCACGCGCTTACTTGTTCTTCAGTGGCATCGAGGAAGGCCCTCTCTCCTGAGCCAAAGTCAGCAATGGCGTCACCATCCACAGTATGAACCCTCTCCAGCGTGTCATTCAAGATCTCCCCAGACCCTACAGGAAGCAGGTATTCTGTAATTAACTACAGTCCACAGTCTTGGAAAAGAACGTGCTAGCTCTTCATCCCCTACCTTGGAAAGATGTTTGTAATACTCTAATACAGGACTGAGAGGGGAAACACCAAGCTGCAAAATAACATGGTGAGGGAGTAGTTCTTGGTGGTTCCAACCATGGACTCTGGCACCTCCTCTCGCCTGGAATCCTGTTTTGCTACTTACCAGGAATAAACCCTGTGGCAGGCACATGGCAAATGCCTGAAGTTACTCATCTACAAATGGGAGATAACGTCTACCTTGTTAGGCCGTTTTGAGGAGGACATTTCACAAGGATTAAATACAGTAATGCAAGAAAGGCACTGAGGACACTGCCTGGGATATAGTAAGCAAAGTATAGTGACTGTCAGCATGGTTCTGTATTGGAGAAAGAGAAAACAAAGCTATAGAGGGATACATATGTCATCATTATATGTAATTATTCTGTAACATATTCATGTTCTCTAATTACATATGATATATCCTATATCATATACCCTATACATGGACTTGTGTCTGTGTATTTACACAAACACTTAGCTAAACCGTAGTGCTTCTAAATAGTGGCTTCTTGCTGGATAGTAGTGGAAAAAGAGAAACTTTCTTTTTGTTCATACCACTGTGTGTTGATGAATTGCTGCTGAATGCACGTACTTCTTTTGCAGTTAAAAAACAAATGGAGTCCAAAAGCAAAAAAAGACAAATTATATTGAAATGAATATATGCCCGTGATGCTGGACCACTGGCCAAGCTTCTCGCATGCACATCCCTTTCAGCCTCCTGCCAGCCCGTTCCTTCCTCTTACAAGAACCCACTCCACCACCAGGCTGCGGGGAGACGAGGCCAGGACCGGAATCCCACCTTGTCAGCCTCTTTGCTATCAAACCCCAGCCTGTATCCTGCTCTGCTGGACACTGACACCTTTTTAGTTATTAAGCCCATGCTGCAGAGGAGGCATAAGGCCTCATAGAGAATGGCTGGGGTGGGGGCTCTTGAAGCTAGATGGGCCTGTCTCCACGTCAGACACTTTCCACAGACGTTGCGCTTACACGGGCCCCACCGGCCAGACAGTATAGGAGGTCATGGCAAACCCTGAGTCCAGGCGCCCTGGAAGCACAAAACCTTGACCTCTGCCGCACGCTTGCGTTCTCCCTGCTCCGACCACCAGGGGATGCTGTGCAGACAGCCAGCGGGCCCCAGCCTTTAGTCGGGACTCTTGGAGGAGGGTCGTGGTGGGTGGGTGGGGTCAGAGAAGCCAGAAATACAAACACAGGGGAGCTTTCCTCGGCCAGGGGCAGGCTTGGGGCGCAACTTCTTTCTCCCCACATCTTGGCTGTCTACCCAAGAAGAAGAAAAAGAACATAGCTGCCAGCTCCGTGGAGTCCCGCGGGTGCTCTGCTGGCAGATGCAGAGTAAGGCTGATGCCAGCCCGGACAGCTGTGCTCTCCTCTGCGTCCAGGTCTCCATTTGAATCTTGCCCCTGGGACTAGAAAAGACCCTGCCCTGCTCCACCTCTCTGCCGACTCCTTGCCCCTGCTTCAGAGAACCCAAGTTTGCCCCGGAGAACAGAATCTGGAATTCACAAACTATTGCTAGGACCTGACCAGACTTCAGGGAGGATAGCCCATTCCATCAGCTCACCTGCTGGGGAGACAGGGGTTGTCCACTCTCCCAGCTCTGGGTGGAGGGAATGGCTTGGGAATGCTCACTGCTTCCCCCGGGCCCACTGTGGACAGGCAGATCCATCCAAGCTGTCCAGGTCTCCTCCTGCCCGGCAGGCTTTCCTCAGCTACATGTTCACTTTTTGGCTTTATAGTAACTGTATTACACTATTACTCTTATTTTTTCTACTATTCTGTCCTGTTTCTTACCCACAGGTTTCCCAAGTTTAGCTGTTATAATAACACTCATTAACTGATGGTAGGGGCTGGGGATATAGCTCAGTGGAATAAGCGCTTGCCTAGCAAGCGCAGGGTCCTGAGTTCGATCCCCAGTACCTCAAAAAAAAAAAAAAACTGATGGCAGCAGCAAAAAGAAAAGTGATAAATATTATTGTAGAAGACTTTTAAAATACAGAAGTTCAATAAAGAAAATAAAAGCCTCCCATAATCCTTCCACCCAGAGATAACTGCCTGTAACATTTTGTTGCATAGTGCTTCTAATATGTAATGTGTCTAGTATGTGCACATTGCTCTCCAGAGCTATACAAAAACAGATATAAACAACATACTCAAAATGAGGCTCATAGCACACAGAGTTTTGAAGTCTTTTCTAGTGGAATAAAGCATGAGCATGTCCCTGAGCCATTAATCCTCCTCTCCACTAGTGTCAGGGCTGGTGTATGTATGAATAACAGAGTTTGCCCAAGTAGTGCCCTACTATGGGGACTTTGAGTTGTTCTTGCTACTAGGAAGGGTGCTGGTAGAAATGACCTTGCTCCTACATCTCAGACCTCTGGCCCTGTCTGCTACTGTGGTCTGAAACTGTCCCTTCTAAAAAAGGGTGGAAAAAGCCAATGATCTCAGGCCTTGGGCACATGTTAAATTTCTGTGTGGGGAATTGTACCCGATCTCTGGGCTTTACCAGTGTTTCTCTGTAATGCTGAAGAAACACCAGGCAGGTTCCAGAACCCTGGACAAGGAGCCAGAAGGCCTGCTGTCCTCCCAAGGCCTACCACTGACCTGCTGGGTGGCCAGAGCAGTCTCTGCCCATCTCTGGCCATCAGTTAGTTGGTTTGATCCTCTGCGAGTAAGAGAGGGTTGTGGAGTGAGGTCGAGGCTCTAGTCTGCGTGGCTGTGGTGCCACTCAACCTTCCCAAATGTTGGTTTCTTCAACCCATAGAATAGTGGCTCATAATGTCAACTAGAAGATGTGCTGCTGGGATTGGAGAGGAAGTATGTGAACACTTGGCACACAGTAGGGACTCAAGAAACATCCACAATTATCATAAGCTTTTCTATTAAACTCAGAAGAAGAGGAGGCTGGGGATTAAAAGCTGGCATACTGAGATCTGACCTCAGCTCTACCATTTCTAGGCTGTGTAGACTTGCCTGGGTGTCTTAGCTTTTCTGTGACCTCATTTTCTCATCCTATGTATGAGGATGATTATATTCCTTCCTTGAAGGCATGAGGGATGGTTAAATAAGAGGCTGTACATTACACGCCTGATCCAAGCTGAACATACAGGCATCTGTGCATCAACACTTGCCTTGTTCAGGGCTGTTGTGTTGGCTGGTGCTCAAGTTGGTTTCTGGGGTCCCCTCGGGTTCAGGTTCACCAGAAAGCTCCGTGTCCTCCGTGGGAGAAGATGAGGTTGGAGGTGTGTTTATGGGTTCAACTTTTGCTTCTTTAGGCTAAAGGGAGGAAGGATAAGACCCAAAAGATTTATTTGTACAAGAAAAAAAACTACATTGGAGAAATTAATTTATCCACACAATGCTAAGTAAACCCAGAAGAAAGCCCAGGCCACTTGCTATGTTCCTGATCATCGCTGCTTCTCTGGGGCCAGAAATAGGTGCACACTAGAGGCAGTCAATCCCATTCCATTTACAAGGAGACTCGATCATCTCAGCTAAAGGCCCTTGAGCACAGGCACCACATTTCTGTGATCCCTGCAGCCCAGGCCAGCACAGAGAAGGTGCTCAGTAAGGATCTGTGCGGTGAGGGACTGAATGGAGGGATGGCTGGGCAAATGCACACATCTGGTGGTATTCATAAATGCCACGTAAATCAAATCCTACTTGTGCACTGGTGATGAAGGAAAGAAAGTTTCCTTCCAGGCGAGCACCATCCCTGTACAGCCAGCCAATGTCCTAACCAAACTTACCAGCTAGGAAAAAACAAACAAGCAAACAAATCCCTAACAGCTGGATATAGAACAGTTCAGAGATCCAGGCAGAAATCCTGATGCGGGTCCTAAACTTCATGACACCACACTCAGAGCCCGGGAGCAGCTGTGAGAATGGGGCTCTTCAGCACTCAAACAGTCTCATCACTTTTTATTTACTTATTTATTGGTACTGGGAATCGAACTCAGGACCTTGCACTTGCCAGGCAGGCACTTGTGCCACTGAGCTGTATCCCCTGCCCAAGTCTTATCACTTTCTAAACCTGCAGTTGCGAGGGATAGGGGTGGGGACTGAGTACGAGGAACTAATGTCAGACTTGTGGTATGAACAAGAAATAAATCTTTGCCGTGTTAAAGTGCTAAGATTTTAGGGTTAATTTGTTACCAGAGGGTCATTTTTCTATCCCTGTAACAGAAGGCTATGTCCCTCATGTCAGAATCTAGAACACAAAGATTCTCAGAGCCCCATAATTTAGGATTTACTGGCTCAGTTCTCACAGTCAGACTTGGGTCCAATCCCAGCTCTCTACTTATTAGCTAAGTTACGTGGGGCCAAGTCCTATAATCTCACCAGCTTTGGCTTCTTCTTCAGTACAGTGAGGACAATAATAAATATTCCAGGATAGAAATGCTCAGCACATGTTTATTTCTAGTACTGAAATATTCCATATGCCTCATTGCAAAAATTGCAAGTGGAGGTGAACAGAAATAGAAAACAGCCACTGTGAATACCAACACCTAGAGAAAATCACTGTGGAAGGTATTGCACAGGGAAGTCTCGGGAGGAGGTGAGAGGGGTGGCAGCAAGGAGACTGGCCTTGAACAGTGAGCAGAGTTGCTGAAGACAGGGCCAAAGGGAGGGTGGATGAGGTCAGGGCGTGATACCCCGAGCTTGGCAAAAGCTGAGGATTGGAGGAAGAGGGTAGAGGAGTGAGGAGGGCTGGGCCATTGGTGGGATGGGCTTGGAAAAAGAGAGAAGGGGCACTGCTATGGGGTGTTAGGCTGCTGAGTGGCTTGGTCCCTCTGGACAGTCTACTCGGTGGCAATGGGAACAAGGGGAACAGAGGTCCAGGCCAGGAGGCTGGCGGGGGCACTGAACAAGCCTGTGAGGCAGGGACTAGGTGTGGGTAGGGACAAAGTAGAAACCTCTCAGGAGAGACTTCCTTGTCCTCCCAGCAGGGTGGGTGGTAAGGACTCCTGCTCCAGAGGTGCTTCTCCTCCCCTTGCACGGAGTCCAGGAGGAAGTCCAGGAGAAAGCCAGATGGTGCCAAGAGAACCCAGGAAAGCCTGTTTCTAGCCTTGAGTGAGGCCACTGGTGGTTGGAAGCAGAGCTGCTTCCAAAAGCCTTTGGGCCTTGGAATAGGGAGGTGGGGGAGGTGAGGCTGCGGGAGCATAGGAGGACACTCAGCTTGGTCAAGTGACATCCCTGACTCCAGCCTGTCAGCCAAAAAGCTGCTTTGGCAAATCCTAGCCAGACAGCCACAGCCACCCCACCTGGGCCACCCTCCAAGGCAGAACATGCACCTAGTAAGCTGACCCTCTGTGGGGAGACTGAGGTGCCCAGGCACATGGCTGTTGGCTTTCAGAGTAACGTGGATGGGGGACCGTTGTGTCCTGTGACAAAGAAAAATGTGGAGTCTTAGGACTAATAACTGTTCAAGTTATTAAAGGAGTGTGATGGGCTGAGCCCACACCCATATTCACATGGTCAGAAGTACCGATTTCACACACATGTCCCGCAGCCCTGGAGATAGCCCCGGAGCCCTGGAGCCCTGTGCCAAACCCTGGAGATTAGGGAATGAATAAAGACCAGGTGTCTGCCCTTGCATTGCTAGACCTTGGGGGAGCACAGACCAGACACAAATAACAGTGATTTACTATGACACATAGCATCGCAGATGTGAGAGCCGAGGCAGAAGCAGGGCTGGGCAAGCATGGGCTCTCAGGACAAGGTGTGGACTGCATGCCGAGGGGTAGGGAGGTGCTTGCCAGGCAGGGATGAGGGAGGGTGGCTATAGGCCAATGAAACCAGGGAACCAAGGCATAGATAGCAAGGACAAGGCCCCAGCTGAGGTGTCTGGAAAACTCAAGGTTCAGGGACAAGAGATCCTAGCTTTGCACCGCAATCACCTGCAGCGCTCTCCAACACAGATTCTTGGACCTCACCTCAGACCCACTGAAGTCCAGATCAGCAGCCTGGGCAAAAGTTGTTGCCTAAAGATAGCCCCCCAGCAAGTCTCTCCCCATGGGTGACCCAAGGCACTACCAGGGCTAAGACTCATTCTTATTCTGCATAAGACAGAACTTTCCAGAAATGCAAACAGGCTCTGGCCCTAGATAGGAAAGAAGGCAAGAAAGGGCTGAGTTTTGACTCCTGATCCTACAGAAAGTCCCTGGTTCAGTTCACTGGTTATAGCTCAAGTCTTGGAGGGAGTCAGGAAGAAAAGGCTCAAGATGGGGAAGTGAGATTCATCTTCATGAAGAAGCTAGACAGAGAGGGGAGGGGCCTGTCTGAGATGAAGAAGGAATTTCCCTGTCATGGGTGGTGGCTGCCAAAAAGAGCCACAAAGCCCTTCCAAGAGACGATAGAGAGGCAAGTCCCCAGGTCAGGTGGTGGGACTGACAGCGCACTTGATCTGGGGCCAGGACCTGGCTCTGCCACCTTTGGGTTGAACAGCCGAGAGTCAAGTGCTCATCACTCTTCTCCTCTGTGTCCTCTTCTGTCCTTCCTGAAAAGGGGACTGAAGTGTGAGCACCTGGCTCAGCACGAATCACACACAGGAGGAGGAGTGTGTGAGGAGGGGATGCTCAGGACCGAGTGTCAGGACCAGTCTCTAGGACTGCCAGCCCCAGAGCCATGGCCCAGGGAGAGTCCTCTTAATGAGCAGGGATGGCCACAGGGCTTTGGCACTACTATCAGTCTCAGCCACAACCACCAGAAAGCAGGCAGCAGAAGGGAGCTCAGGAGGAAGGAGGCATCGGCACCGGGCCCCGTGCTGAGTCCAGCCCTGAACTTTGCTCAGTCCTCACAAGCTGATCACTTGCTATTCCCCACAGTGAGCATTTGCCCAAGGCTGCTGGGGCCAGGCACTGCCCAAGTGTTCTGCATGGGGCCTTTCATCTGCCTCTCCCGCTAACCCCATGAAGCAGGTATGCTCCCCTGCAACAGGGCAGGGAGCGGAGACTCAGAGAAGTTGGCCCTTGTGGAAGGCCAACAGCTAGTGAGGAACAGACCTGGGGCCCACACCCGTGGGACTCTGGGTCTCAACCAGTTCTCCTAAAAACTGTCAGAACACTAGGCCTCAGGAACCTGACAAGGAAGTAAGAAAGTGGGTAGGGTACCCTGGAGGCCTCCCAGTGCGGTTAATTACCACCAGGGTGCACCTCGTCCAGGCCTGGGAGATGTGGCGATGCCCAGGGACACAGCATACGATGTGGGTTTTCTTCTGGGCTTATTTAGCATTTTGTGGATAAATTAATTTCCCCAGTGATGTCGCCCATTGGATCAGCCACCGCCTTCTCTTCTTCACCGCTTCAGGCTGTCTAGGAATTCACTGTGTACCAGCTCAGGTTGCCGTCTGCCCCGAATCTGTCCTGTGAGCAGAGCCACCTGGGAAGCCAGTCAGTCAGGCTCGAGTCCTGACTCTGCCACCACCACAGGAGCACCTGGCCCTGCTGCACACCCACCTCCAGATCTGTACAGTGGGGCGGAGCCACCTCCCTTGCGGGGCCTTGGAAGGGTTGAGAAATCGCACAGACAACACTGCCATCCGCCTGCGGGCAGGGAAAGCACCAACTTGCTTCCTTCCTGTTGTTTCTCCGTTCCTGCCCCACACTGCCCAGCTCCAGGGTCTGCTCCCAAGCCTCAGCAGCCTCCTCTCGTCCCTGTGACCATCTCAGGCTCTCAAACTGCTTTGCTTTTCTGTTTCTCTCTGGAACCAACAGGGATCACTGGCATCACTGCATGAGTGAGCCTCCCTCCAAGTTTCAGGCTGGTGTACAGGGGAAGCATCAGGTTTGAAGTCCCAAGGAGCACTCTGTGCCCTGCTGTGGATGGGGCAGCCCAGAGCTGATGGGTACACTGGACTGCAGCACTACTCAGAGCAGCCACCACCCCAGTCACCAGGTGAGTGGGTCCCCTGAACTCCCCAAGCCAAGAGTTTGCCACAGTACTGAGAATGGACTTGCATAAAGGCACTAGGCTCTTGACCATGGCTAGGCATCAAGAGACCCAGGCTTCAGGACCAGCTCTGTCTATGGACTCCAGGGATAGTCTCTGGTCCTCAGCATGCCCATCTGTACCAGGGGCACTTTCTGTGTACTTCTGTACAGGAAGAGGTGACCACTAAGGCCTTCTACCACTAGCAGCCTATATTCCTACTCTGCTGCACCTACATCCCAGTTGCCCAAGGCCCAAGGCCTCTGCCTTCTCTCCATCTGCCTGCTTTCTCCCATCAGAGGTGAGTTCAGAGTGAGCCAGGACATCCCAGGAGATAACTGGTGCTTTCTGTGCTCAGTGTTGCTCCTATTAAAAAGGAGGTTCCTTACTGTCCCCACAGTCTGACTCAGAGCTGCATTTCTGGGGGGCGGGGCTTGGTGTAACTGGCAGCTCTTGGAGAGTCAGCTCCAACTTTGCCTTTATGGCTGGAGTCCCAAGGATATGTGACAATGGCCATCATCTGGGGCCACTTCCTTTGGCTCAGGTACTGGCTGAGGCTTTTCCCTCCAGTACCTCATCTAATACTCCAGACCCTACGAGATAGTCCTGTTATTATCACAACTCTGCAGAAGAAAAGCTGAAGTTCAGAGAGGTTGTGTAAGTTACCCAAGGCCACAGAGCAAGAAAGTGACAGAGAATAATGTACGCCTTTGGGCAGTGCTCTTGTGGCTGTGTGCACTGGGCCCAAGGTAAGCAGTACGTCAGCTCACCCAGGGAGTCTGCAAATGCCCACTGGCCAGGACCCCCTAAGCAGAAGATCCAGTGGTTACTCTCACATCAGAACACAGAAACTTTAGACCTGGGCCCTGGCATCGGCCCTGAACAGCTGACCCAGCTCATACTGACCGGAGCTTGAGTGTAGGTGACAGCCTCTAAGATCTCAGCAACGGTTTCAGTTTCAGTCTCCTGAAGCCCACTGGCTTCTCCTGATGCCTGTGTGGAGATAAACCACGACACATGGAAGCCAGGGAGAGAAGGTCACAGGGGAGTGGGGCAACTGGGACCACAAGGAACCTACAGGGCGACTCCCACAGAGGAACTGCGCATGTCAGAGGCATGATGGGGTTGAGGTGAAAGCATGGGTGCAGCATGCCTGGCTGGTTATTCTTTTTGCTGCCTCCCACATTCTATTGCTCAAGCAAAAATCAATCATTTTTACATTCTAACAGATCAAATGCTCTTTTGTCCAGGTTCCTGTCACTTCCAACGTTTGCAAGACTGTCACTGGAATCCCACTTTAGGAACCATTACATACCAAGTAGGACATCCTGCTGTTACCTAATCTTTGTAACTATGCCCCAGAAGCAATCAAGTCATCTGTATGCTGTGGGTTTTGCAATCCCTCTCTTGTTCTTGGGCTCCTAAGTGATTTCTACTTCTTTAGCACTAATGGCAGGGCACAGAAGAATGACTGACAAGCTTCCCTTCAGCAGACTTCCTGCAAGTACCAGGCCAGGTCACAGGCTCAAGGAGCTCTGATGTTGCTACAGAACCAAACCTATCTCTGGGGGTTTTCAACTCAATTGATGGCTTTTAAAAGTAACATTAAATTAATGAAATCAACCTAGGAGCTGTTTGGGGGTTGATACCACCCAAAGAACACCAGAGAAATGCCACCCTCTGCTTGCTTGCATTTTTGGCATCATGCTCTCCTCTGCCTGAAGGGCCTTCTAGACACAACTTGCTTCAAGCTCCTCCTGCCTCTTCCTGCTCCCTGGCCAGCTGAGCTGGGCCTGAAGACCTCCTGGAGTTTCAGTCACTCAGCTCTGTCCCTGCATTTGGAGAAGTAAGTGTGTGCCAGTAGCCAGAGGACAGGGGCAGTTTCCAGCTTATCCTTTTATCTCCAGCACCCACCCAGGGCTGTCACCCACCAGCCATGCAGTAAATCCTGGAGGGAGGGAAGGAGGGAGGGAGCCATCTTTTCCCTGCCCACCCTTCCCCCAGCTTAGAAACTAATTCACTTGCCAAGCATAAAACAAACTTAAATTTAGGTTCATTTTTATAGGAATTTACACCCAGAATAGCTTAGAGTTCTAACTCTGATTTTAGAATTCTGACACCCTTCTTGGCAGGAAGGCTGGAAACCAGGCCATTGACTGCCGCGAAAGATCCTAACACCTTATAAGACATACCGCCCCTCCACCCAAGAGAGAGCTGAAGCTCTTTAACAAAGTGAAAAAAGCCAAAAGCCCAAAATAGGCCTTGAGCCATCACTGGCCAAGATGAGAGGGGTGAGCAACTCCATGACATGGAGGAGGAAGAATTGCTGGACACCCAGCTCTTCCCCGGCTTGTGGCTGCTGGGGCTGCAGGGCCACCGTGGGGGTCAGGGAGCTCACCGACAACTCCTGGGCTTCACATACTTCCTCTGGAGTCCTGGGGTCAGCGTGGATGGTCAGCTGCTGTATGGCCCCCTGGGGAGAAGCAGAGGAAGAGAAACCATGGGATACATGTCTGCAGTGCGGATGCCGGGGACAAGGGAGCATCCGGGTGATGGAGAACAAATGAAAGGACAGGCGGGAGACTGTGCTGCCTGCCGCTGTAACGGGAGAGCCACTCCGTCTCTTGGCCCACTCCCTATCCTGGGGAGCCTCCATGGAGCACTACGACAGGAGCCCCCTTAGCCAGAAAGCTGTGTGCAGAGCCCTTGAGGAACCACACAGCAGCTTCCTAACTGTCCCCAGCCTGCTAACTTGACTCCCAGCAAGCAACGGCCTCATCCACAGGAAAGCTGTGGCAGCCTCCCTGCCGCCACTCCCACCAAACCCTAGATACCAAAGGGAGCAGGTAAAATTACCGTGGGACCTTAAGTCCCACACATACTCCAGCACCTTCCACTTCTCTGCAAATAAACACATTCTGTCTCACAGCATTGCCTGGTTCATCCACAAAGATTGATCGGTAAACAATGCTGACTAATGGACACCTTCAGTGACATGGATTTTCTTTAGAATGGCTTATTCATAAAAGTCCATTCTGATAATCAAATCAGTTTTCTGGTGTTTTATTTCAGGGCACATTGTTCAAAAGGAGAGAGAGAAGTTACCTCTCATCCTAGTATTGGAGATCTGTCTACCTTACTGGAAATTACTTAAGTGCAACCATACTCTAAAATGTAATGTTTTCAACTGTCTCTGTGAGTCCATAGTGTAGGTTTTTAAAATTTTTATGGTCAGATGGGAAAGCAGAGAGAATCAGAGAATCTCTTCACTGTCTAAATGAGTAGGCTAAATTGAAAATGGAACACTAGAACCGAGGTGCTTTGAGTTCCAGGCACAGTGTTTGTCCCACCATAACACGGATGCCTTTTGAAGGACATCAGAATAAAATAAAAGCAATGATAGTTGCTAGGATTTAGTGCACTGAGACTCCATGTCCATTGGCTTCTCTGATCTGCTGGGAATGGACTTGCACTCACAGTGAATTTGTCCAGTCCTGTGGCGCCTGCACTGCCCACAAAGATCCCTGTGCTGGGATCGAAAGCCAGAGGGTGGGAGGGCCGCTGGAAGAGGGCCTGGCTGTGCTCCTCACAGTCCATGAGAAGGATCGCTTCCTCTCCCTGGACGATCACCGCAAAGTGGTTCCATCTGTTGGTCATCACAGGCACCGAGAAAACAGCAGCTTCATGGGACACCTGAGAGCCAGGCTCTGTGTAGTAGAGGATGATCCGCTGGTGGCCATCCTCCACACCTGAGAGCCGCAGGCCCAGGTAAATGACCTTCTGGAAGGCGTCAGTAATGGCAAAAAGCACCCCGCCTCGGGTGCTGCTGGGCTTGGCCATGACACTGATGGCGAAGTCCCTGAAGAAGGTGGGCGGGATGAGGGTCCTAGCTGGGCGGCCAATGTTGGCGTCGGGCCCGAAGCTGTAAGCTGGGAAGCCACCGTAGCCTGTGACAAAGGACACAGAGGAGGGCAGTGGGACGCCGATGAGCTGTGTGAGGTCCAGATGGCCTTGGGAGGCTGAGTCTGCAGGAAGGGAGGGAGAGAACACGCTTCAGACATCTAGGCTATCCAGCTTCTCTGTGGGGACCAACATTCGTTAGAGAAATGGGACCTCTCAGGAACCTACTGAAACTGTAGTTTCTTTTTATTTCTTTGGTACCAGGAATCAAACTCAGGACGTTGTGCTTGCCAGGCAGGCACTTGTGCCACTGAGCTATATGCCCAGCCCTGAAACTACAGTTTCTAAATTGCTGTTTTCAAACTTTTTTGGCAAAAAACCCCAAGATGAAACTCATTTACATTGCAATGCAATATGCACATGTGTAGATAAATATATATCTGTAACACTGAAACAAATGTGTCATAAAACACCATATTGACTTTTAATATTCAACATGCCCTCAGATACTTCCCCTTGCATGTAATTATCCTTTTTCTCCTTTATTTTATTAAACACATGTTGGAATAACCTCCTGAGCTGATTTCATTACCCAGTAGTGGATCATGATCCACAGTTTGGAAAACATTTACAAATCATTCCGGGAATAATCATAGATATCTAATGTTCCCCTATTAAATTGGAGACTTTGTCCCCTACTATAAAACTGGATAGGTTTGTTTTGGTTTGTTTTAATGAGGTCTACTGTCTAAGTGCCTCAGAGTGCAGGGCAAAGAACACAGGGACAGAGTGAAATGTTCTCAGACCTCAGGAAAACTGAAATTTGCATCATTCTAAAACAGCGTCATCATCATCATCCTTCTCCTCCTCTCATTCTTCATTGTCCGAGGCTCTTTTCCAGGCTTTTCACGTCCCTTAGCTCCCCTGACCCTCACCACAACCCTATGAGGTGAGGTACTACTGTCCCCATTCTACTTTGGAGAAAACTGAGACTTAGGTTAACAAGGTAAGCTCCACGCAGGACTCAGACTAGAACCTCGGCCCCCAGTTTGATCCACGGGGGTGGGGAGGGGGGCTGATAAAGCCCTATTACAATGGCCTGAAAAGGACCCTAGACAGTGTCCCTGATGAAAGGCTGCAGTCTAGCTTGTAGTGACATGTACACACTGCTGAGCTGATGTCCAGGGTACCAGCAGTGAGTCAGGAAGGCAGGCCCCAGGCAGGGGTAGACAAGTCTTGTCCCACCAGGACAATGGGAGCACGCACCATCTTTGTGAAACATTCTAGTTATGCAGAACAGTATAAAGGATATTATGAGGTACTTAAAATGGTTCAAATGACAAATTCTATGTGTATTTTATCCAATTAATAACACGAGTAGCACATAGGGACTGTGAGGATTAAATGACATACTAGGAAGTGCTAAGACTTAGAAATGCTCAGGAAGACATTGGTTATTAATGCCCTCATTTTTGTCCTCCTCATCATCATGAGAATTTCATCTTCAGAAAGGAAACTCACATCACCTGATAGGACCTTAACCTGAGATACCCAGGGCGGTAGCTACTGGTCACCTATGGCTACTGGGCCCTTGGAACACGGGCCCTTCTTTCCAACTGTGATGTGTCATGAGTATAAAAGGTTTTCAAAGCCTTTTTTTTTGGTTCTGGGAACCTAACTCAGGGCCTCACACTTGCCAGGCAGTCGAAGACTTAATTTGAAAAAAGGAAGGAGAAATATGCCATTAATAATTTTTATTAAGTTTATTGGTGCCATTTAGTTATCAACATGATGATCACACTCATCGTGGGGAATTTGTACCTATGTGTGGTATGTTTTGATTCTTTTTTCCCACTCCCCTCCCCTCCCTTCCACCAATCTTCCCCTCCTTATTACCATTCATAATTTTTATAGCAATTACATGTTGAAATGACTGGAAAATATTGGGATAACTATTATTAAAATATTTTAAAGAATAATATGATGAACAAGCATGTGCCCCCACTCCAGAAAGAAAATACCCATCAGCCCAAACTCTTGTGAACTCTCTGCAGTCCACTCCTCTGCCCACACCCACAGAGCCACTCTTGTGACCCGGGTGCTCATCCTTCTGATGCATATTTGTGCATTTCCTAAACAGCTGTGCATCTCTAAAAGAATGAAAGGCCATTGTGCATGTTTCTAAACCACAGAAATGTTGGTGGGATGCATGTATTCTTTTGGCTCTTGCTCTGTGGTTCTGTTCAACTCAACATTGTGTGTTTTGAGATTTATTCTTGTTAACATGCATGGCTCTAGGGTTTTGTTCTCACAATAGCCTTCTATGGTATAAAACCACTACAATGGGTTGATTCACTTTTCTGGTGATGGAGAGTGAGGTTTCCATCAGTGTCACCAATGGGATTGCTATGGACTTCTTTGTCTTCATCTTACCTGTGCAGGTAGTCATACCACCACAGCTTACCTTGGCAGGTAGCCCTGTCCTCTAGAGGCAGCCTATCTATTGGGATGATATGGATGTGTGCACCTGCCACAGCACTGCATGCTACAAGACTGCTCTCCAAAGCGACTGGGTCATGTACACACCCATTAGCCCCATTTTCTTGCCAGCGCTTGGGGGACACAGAGAGAGGGGAGGTCCAGAGAGGAGTTTTGACTATAGTGATAATGTTCACTTTTAGTACTAGGTAACATTCCAAAGAAGCATTTATTGTACTATTACTTATAACAATTTCATAGAAAATATTTCAAAACAACTGAAAACAATTACTCTAGCCTCCACAACAAAGCAAATCTGTACACATTGGTGCCCTCCTTAGAAGCCTTTCACAGCTATCTAGGACCCCTGGGAGTGCAGTACCACCCGGTTTAAGAGGCCCGTTATGGACTGGAGTTGGCACATTCTTAACCCTCAACATGCTTGACACAGTCCCTAGCTGGCCCCAAGGTGCCTCAAGTCTTCCCAACTCACTAGGAAAGTTTTCCCCTCTGGTGTCTCCCAACCCCATCCCAGGTATTTTGCCTGAACAACTCCCGCTAGTCATTTAAGACTCAGTCCAAGCCTTACCTCCTTGGAAGTCCCTTGTTCCACCTCCCAAGCCCATCCCCTCTGCCCCTTGGGTCTGCATTAGAAGCTTCCTGGATGCACAATGGAGTTCTCCATCAGAGACCCCAGCACACCAAATGTCACTATTGGGCCCCTCATCTCTCTGCACTGGACAATGAGGGGAAAGTTATTCATCTCTGTGTTACCAGTATCCAGCCCAGTGCCAATGAATGAAAGAATGAGTGAAGAACAAACTAATGGATGGTTGGATGGATGGTTGGATGGATGGATGGTTGGATGGGTGGATGGATGGATATATGAATGAAAAAATCCAATCCCCTCATTTCACAAAACACTGCACTTAAGTTAGCAGAAGGGACATGTGTGTTTATCATGAACTCAGATTTGATTTTCAGTTGAATGCAAATTTAAAATAGAAATTAATTTTAAGTAATATGAGTTTAACTCTCAAATCCTAGAAAACATAAGTTAGGAGACTTATAAATCTGGTTATATGGAAACAAAGTTCTGTCTAGCAAATAAAAAAGATAATTCCCAAAATATCAAACAAAAACCAAAAGCTGAGAATAGCATTAATATATATACATAAAACACAGACAACAAAATTATTTCTTTACATATACAAAGCAAATGAATAAAGAAAAAAGCAACAATTCAACAAAAAATGGTCAAAAATTGGAAATTCTATCCACATAAATAAAAATGGCTCGTATATGTGCACCCATGCTCATAGAAGCACAATTTATAATAGCTAAATCTTGGAAACAGCCCAAATGTCCATGAATCATAGAATTGATAAAAAGAGATACGGTATTTTTATATAATGGAATACTACTCAGCTATAAAGATGGATGAACTTGAGGCTTTTATAGGTAAATTGATGCAACTAGAGACCATACTCATAAGTGAAATAAATCAAACTCACATGTGTAAACATCGTCTTTTCTTCCTAGCGTAAGAGAATAAAAGAGTAAATAAGATACAAAATCTATAATAGATATTGAAGAAAGGGGAAAAAAACTGCTCAAAAAGAAAGAACAACTGGGATGGGGAAAGGAGAAAAGAAGGAAGGGAAAACTTTATGTGCGTGTGTGTGTGTGTGACAGCTAACATAATTATGCTACTAATTTCTTTTCATTCCTTGCAAAGGTTGGTTTGAGCTTACATTTGTTGCTTAATTTTGCATGCCTGTATCTTGTAATCTGAGCAACTACTCTGAAGACAATATGCAACGTATTCACCTTTGTTCATTTATTTCTCTGTTTTGAAACTCCATTATCGTTATTGTTGTTTTTATTTCTTTTTTTATCTTTCTTTAAAATAAAAGGAGATTGGACCCTATTCTTAACGAGAGAAATACAAGTTAAGATTACAAAGAGATACCATTTTCCCTGTAAGACGGGCACAGATCAGAATGTGGGATAATAGGCTGCGTTGGCCAGAGACCAAGTCAAGATGAAGCCTTCTCATGCACTGTTGGCGGGAGCATACATTGGTGTCACGTAGTGGGAGGTAATATGATATTTGTCAAGATTCAAATGCACATGTGCTCTTTGATCCAGCAGTTATGCTTCCATGATTTTTAAATAAAGTTACATAAATGAAATATAAAGCATCATACAAGAATACTCATTGCAGCATTGTTTAAAATCTACCTAGATGTTCCTCTTTGGGCATGGTTAAGTAATAAGTTATAACCTATTAATACAATGAACCACAATACAGCCTTTCAAACGATGTGGTGCTTCATGTACTAACACAAAGCAATCAGCAAGGTGTATTATGTAAAAACAAACCCCCGTACCCAAGGAGGCTGAGGGAGGAGGGGCGTAAGTTTGAGTCCCACCAACCAGGACAACTTACTGACTTCCGGTTTCAGAAATAAAACTATAAAGAGCTATGATAGAGCACCATTGGGTTTTGTCCCCAGTACTACTACTACAAAAAAGGTAAAAACAGACAAAAAACCCACACACACATACACAAAAAACAAAGTACAGAATAAATTGCTATCAGTTGGAAACATATTAGTATGTTAAACACATAAACATGAAAAATGTACTTAAATACACAGTCACACACTGTGCGACATCCGGTCGGTGATGAACACATAGAGGAGAATGGTCCCATAAGAGTGTTGCTAGTGACATGGTACTGTCTTACTTTAAGCACACCCTACGATGTACTCAACTAGGAATGTACTTCTCAGAGTGCATCACATCGTTAATTGATACCTCATTATTGGAATGCATTAGATCTCTAGAAAGATGCACCATGGAGCGAGGGGCTGGGATGTAGGAGACTTTCTTTTCACTGGTTGCCTTCTTAAACTTTTTAATATTACACCATGCACACAGCATGAAACACAACATTATATATTTTAGATGCCGACTCTTCACATCTACTTCTAGAAATTTAGATTCTGACTCATCTTGCTTTCCCTCACTCAAAAATTACACATCTTGTACAGAAACAAAGCATAAAGAGGGAAAAGAAGAAGCAAACATCCCACTGAGAATTCTTTCCTCGCCTCCACAGTTTACAGATAAAAACAAAACCAAGCCACAAGGGTCCCGCTGAAGGTTCTGCTTGCCTCTTCCTTTAATTCAATGAAGAGTTTTCCTGGCAGCTCTGCTCTGTCCTAGTGAGGGTAGCGGGGAATCACCTTTCCGGTGGGACGCTCCAGGGTTGGGAGAATTCCTGCGTCCACCATGGCAGGTGGGCCAGAAGCTCACATCCAGGGACTTGCTCTCAAGTAGTGTCCCTGGGAGCTCAAGGGTTAGGTTGGAATTCTGGGGACATACAGGAAGGGACCAAGAGGCTCGCAGTCTGAAGACTGTTTAAACCAGCCCAGGGCTGCCCAGGGCCAGTACATCTGTACTTCCACATGGCAATTCTGGGTGTTCCTATTTCAAGGAGTCTGCTTTTTAACTATTCAACCACTGTGTGTCATAGACAGGAAAACTGTTAGGGCGAAAGATCCATGACCAGGGAGCCAAGCCAGGAAGTAGTAGGTGCAGTAGCAGAGCCCAGCAGCACAGAGACTCAGAATCACAAATCCCCAGGAATGGGCCCCTCCCATGACCCTGGCTGCCCATGTCCTTCCAGGTACTGGCTATTGTTGGGCCAACTGGATAAAGACCATACAGCAGGTGGCAGAGGACCACATCCTCAGTTTGGTCAGAGCTGGGTATAGATCCAGCGTCCAACCTTTACCACACACACAGCCTGGGCAAATGACATCTTGGTGATGTAGGAACCTCCTGTGCACACCCCATGCAGAGAGCAAATGAGATGATGGGGAGTACAAGTACCTGATAAAATGCAGTGATTGCTTTGGGCTTGGATTTAAAGTTATTAAGCTGAGCAAAGCCCAAAGCCTCCGAAGTCTTTTTAAAAATCTTTCTGTCCTCAGATATATATTTGAGGGAAAATAGTGTGCAGGTGCTGACCACTGGCTCAGCCGTGGAGGAAGCCTAGCTACAAATCTAGAGGAAGCCCAAGTCAGTCATCCCTGCTCCCAGAAACCCCTACTTCCCTCCACAGGCTGGGTCCCATGGTGTGATGTGGCGGGCACAACCGCTGACCCCAAGTGACCCATGCTCAGGGCTATGCTGGGCTCACTGGCTCATTTCTCCTTGGCCTCCAGCGGAAGGGCCACCTGCTCAGGCGGCCACTAGGGAGCCAAGAGAAACAGGCCCAGCGGCTTGGTGCAGGGCTTATCCTGGGACGGCTCCGTGCTGGGGAGGAAAGGAGAGCGGGAGACACAGCTGGTGGGAAGACAGCCCACTGTCCCGGAGGGCAAGAGCCGGGGGCTGTGTGCTCTCATGGAAATCTCTGACCTCAGGATCTGCAGAGGGGGCTGCAACATCACAGATTATGTAATACCTATCTCAAAGGATGGCTCTGCAGCTTGAATAAAACAATATCCCCAAAATGCTTAGCACACTGCTTAGGACGAGAGGGCTTAACAAACAGTAGCTACCTTTCCTTTCACTATTATCAGGATCCTGCTGTCTCCCCATACAATTGTCAGACTGGAAAACTCAAAGTATCCTAACTGAGTTTCATTCTTTCACACTTCCAAGTTTCCTCTGCTCAAGGAACTGCTTCATGCTTCCCAAGGCCTAATTTCAGCACCATCACCTCCTGCATTTCCCGCCAGCAGGTCCAACCTGCCTGACTCTACGGGGCATGCATGAGCTATCAGCGAGGCATATCGCACTTCATGTCTTGGGAGCTCCTTGAGCACCAGAGCTGGGCCCCTCCCTCCCTGCTCTGGCCTGAGCCAGTGCTCAGGATGTGTTCCCTGGCTGAGCTGAACTCCAGGGATGTGAGTCAGGGGACCTGGTGAGGGTCAGTGAAGTCCCACATCCAACAGTGACCTCAGCATACACTCAGTCATCAGCTGGGGATCCAAGCTCCCTCCTGCTTCCCAGGGAGCTCCCTGGGGGCAGATGGGACAATGAGAGAGGCCCAGCAGGGCAGGGGGACTTAAATTCTAGTCCTGGCCCTGCCATTGACTCTGCACTCTCAGGCAAATCTTCTTTCTCTGGCCTCAGCTTGCCCACCTGCACAGGGTTAGACAGAGGGGCTCTCACAGCTGTACCTGCTGGGTGCTTCTGTGCATGCTCACTGCCTTCAAACACCGCCTAACACGCAATCTGACCTCAGTCTTATTCTTTCACTTCACTAAGGCTTCATTTCCAGTGGAGGTTTTTCTCCAACATTTTCAATTCATGAATTTGATAACATTTATAAAACCCCCACATTGTGGGCTGGGGATATAGCTCAGTGGAATAAGCGCCTGCCTAGCAAGCGCAGGGTCCTGAGTTCGATCCCCAGTACCGCAAAAAAAAAAAAAAAAAAAAAACCCCACATTGTGCCTTGTGTAGTGCTGGAGATAGGGAGATGAACCTGAAATGTGTGTTATCAAGAAGCTCACTATTTAGGTGCATGGGAGCAGTCATCCATTTGTGTTACTTGCGAGCTCCAAAGCCTTCAATAGCTCCCCAGTGCATTTAGCATCAAGCCAAAAGTTCATTCCAATTACTTTCAACTTTGTTCCCATTCTCCCTCCTCTAGCTTTGCCTAGACTTGTGTTGTTCCTTCTGCTGACATTACCTTCCTCCATCTTCTCACTGGCTGAAGTTTTGCAGGCTGGCTGCGGTGCACCTCAGTGCACAGGAGCCCCTCTTCTCCCTATAAACAAAGCTGCAGGCCTCGTGCTCTCCTCCAAACACCTCCCTAGGAGGCTGACACTGAACAGGAAGTCAGCACAGTGGCCTGAAGGAAAGGAGACTGACAGTCACCGCCTGGGCCTCATAATCCCATGGAACCTCTGGCTCAGACTCCCAGCACAGTTTCAGGGTGGCCCCTCCCCTGGGCACAGGGAAGAGACACTGCACAGCTTTAGAGATGGACCAGACGGAGGAAGCTCTGAGCAGTCACCACAGGGTGCGACTTTCCTCCCAAGGGTCCAAGCCAGTTTCTATGGAAACCAGGGCCAAATCCTAGCGATGAAAAAACAAACAGCACAGGGCTCAGTTTTCCTCCCGGAGGGATTACAGTGGCCAGAGGAGGTGAAGAGCCGGACTTACTTTTCCTCCTCTACTCTGCCACTGCCCCCTGGAACACCTGGTGCTTCGCCCTTTCCATCCAGCCTCAGTTTCCCTTTCTGTGCAATGAATGAGCTGGGTCAACCTTTCCATCTGTGGGGTCCCGAAGCAGCGCCTGGGGCTGGCCTGGGCTTTGGAGCCCGGCCTCCCTAGGGAACTGCATCTGACTCTGCAAAGCTCCATCCCACAGATGACCATCTAGGACCTGAGCTCAGCGCTCGCGCTTGTAAGCATTTAAGGCCAGAAGAGACGAAGGCGCGTTCCTCTGGCTGCGGGTCAACCCAGAGCAGGCTGCCAGAGGAACGAGAACGTCCGGCCTCAGAGCACGGCGGCGGCCCCTAGCGGCTGGACGGGCACCTGCTCCTTTGCCACCCCCAGGGAAGTCTCACCCTGGGGTTGGGAGTCACTCCAGGTGCAGAGGACTGGAGGAACCCGGATCCCAGTAACAGTCGTGATCAGCGATCCGGAAAGGATCCTAAAGAGCAGGGCTGAGGCCATGCAAGTGAGCTGTGGTCAAGCCAGGCCTGGAATTCACAGGCCCTGAGTCCCTCCCATCCCATATTCCTTCCCTAGACCTGCAGCCTGGAAAGGGCGCCCCTCGAGTAGGGCTCGACCGCTCACCCATGCCCAGCAGGGACCCTTCAGATGGAGGGTCAGGCTCAGGCTCCCAAGACCAGGGGCTGGAGCTGGGAGGCTTAGGGTGTGTAGGGTACGATGGGTGACTGTTTTGGACCCAAGCAGGGGCCTCTGGCCTGAAGTACCTTGCACACAACCTCCCCTGCCCCAAAGCAACCTGCAACAGCCCTGTCTGCTGCAGTGCAGTGCGAGCTGTAAAGGTCCCTCCTCCTTGCCCTTTTCAGCCTGGGGGAGAGGAAATACTGGTGTCTTCTCAGGACTGTTCTTTCCTTTTGCTTTGACAGAAGACCCAGGTGAACCTAAATGAGGCCTCCTAGCATGTGGCTTCTTCCCTTCCTCCCCACATGCTGGAAGCTGGGAGTGCAGCAAGCTACAGGCTGAGCAGGAAGAGTGTGCCTTCTTGCCCTTTGGGAAGGAATCTCCTCTAATGTACACCCATCGCGTCAAAGGCCATCTGGTCTCTGCTTACACATGTCTGCTGCTGAGAGCTCGCTCCCTGACCCCATGGCTGGGCAACTCCAGTTCTTTCTCAGACTGAGCCCAGGCCAGTCTGTACTCCCACCCAGCTGGGTGGGCCTAGTTTTGGCTTTCAGGGACCACACACAGGGCGCCTCTGTGTGCACATCATGGCCTCTCAGATGTTACATGGTGTGGAAGAACAGCAGACTCTGCCCCCCTCTCGGCACATGGCCTCAGCAGGCCCTTTTCTCTAAGCCTCAGGTCCCGTATCTGTAGAGCTAGAGTCTGAAATTGTTTTCCCAAGGCCCTTGCCAGGTCTGAAAGTCTGGAATTCCACATCCTCTTCGTCTCTCATCTGCATTCCAGTTTTTCTAGCCACCCTTGATGGCCTGTTCCTTCAGCTCACAGGCTTCAGACCTGGAAGGAATGACTCCAGTGGGGACCAGGACAAACCCAGTCCTCCCCACAGGTTCTCTGTCTCTGGACAGTGCAGCCTGGCCAAGGGCAGGGAGCTGTGCCCAAGAACATGTCACAGCTCTACGCCTGTGGGGAATCTCGGCTCCGCCCAAGCCAGAGTGCCAAGGGCTCCTGGTGCTACCTGACTCTCCTGCCCAGCGGCAGGGACACAGCACACTTCGTGCCGCACAGCATCCCTTGCATCTAGCAAAGAGCAAGAGGTCCTTAGAAAAACCTACCACCCAAGGCATTTCTTAGAAAAGGAACTGTTTCTCTGCCAGGGAAAGTCCTGGACCAACTTAGAAAGGAGACCTGGCTGGGCAACAATCAAAGACCCCATTTTTCTGAATCACAGAAGAGCATTTTTCTACATGTAAACTTAGAATGCCTCTTTCCCCTTTCCGGTTTTCATATATAGCATAGGAATTTTCCTGCTCAATGAAGTTACTGTGTGAGCACTCCCTCCCTCCCTCCCTCTCTCTCTCTCTCTTTCTGTCTCCCTTTTGCTCTCTCACTGTCTCGCTCAGAGTTGCGGCGCAGGGCTCCTCCTGGGTTCTCCTGGCCAGGGGCTGGGAGGCACCGGTACTCTCTCCAGTTTCCTCAGCATTTTCTCACCTGTTCCTTCTGCCAGGGGAGAAGCAGGGCAAAGATCATGCTCTCCCTTCACAGAAGACACAGGCAAGCAACAGAGGAGGAAGCACCCTGCTTAGGTCCCCTCAGCCCCCAGCATCAGCACTGAGGGCCAAAAGCGGGGCTCTGTCTGCTGCAGCCCACCAGCTCCCGTGGGGGCTTTCCCGGGGCTTTCCCAGCACAGTTGCACCTGTTGTTCCCAGAGCCCCACCCACCCTTCCTTTTGACACTGTCATCTGGCTGCATTCCAGCGCTCAATGCCCTATCCTCCCATAAGATTTGACATGGCACAGACTATGCCAGCCCATCTCTCAGTCTGCAGCCCAGAGCTGGCAAATGTGAATGAGAGGCAACAATAGCATCTGCAGCCTAACCTTGCAGTGGACTTGCTTGACACCAAGTACTGTTCAAAGAACCTGCCACAGATCAGTTCTTCTTCATACTTGACTCTAGGGGGAAGATAATCTGTGACCTTGGTCAAGCCACTTCACCTCCTGAGTTAGAGACTCACACGGGTGCAGTGTGCTGCAATTGAACCTCCCTCAACACAGAGCCTGCAGCAGGACAGGTAACACAATGAGCCCTGTGCTGAGCACAGGGCCTGGTGTGCAGAGAGCACTTACTTGGGAGTGCAGTAACTTGACTGGTGCAAACTGGGGCCAGGCACCTCCCAGCTCAGCCTCACAACATCCCTGTCGGCAGGCCACGAGAAAATGCATCTAACTAGATAAAAAGGGCCAGAGAGCAATGGCCTGAGAGGTCAGCCCAGGGAGAGAGGTGAGCCCCTCTCTGCAAGGCCTCACCAAGTGTGCCCTGGCGTACACACAGCACACACACAGTGACCCCTCAGTCCTGGGAGAAATCAGCCTCCATGCAGGAGGTGTAGCTGAGCAAGTGCAGTGAGGGCCTTTGATCCCTTCTTCTTTTCCCCAAACTCCTGAGCCACCCCCAGGGACCATGTGTACCGGGTAACACAGAGAGTCCCCAGGCATGAGCAAGTGTGTGCAGCCATGGGCATTGGGAAGAGTCTTGTGGTCAACTGCTCTACTTTATGGACTTTGCTCTTCCATGTGGGGCACAAAGACTCTTTGAGTGTGATGAGGACCTTGACTCCTGAAAATGACATCAGCTGAAATGAGTCAGCACCCCCACTAGGCACTCAGCTCCGGAAGGCTCAGCTCTGGCTGTGTGAGGAAAACATAGGAAGAGCTTGGAGGAAAAGAGGCCCGCCAGGGGCACATAAGGTACACGGGTAGGGACAGGCAGAGGCCTGCTGGAAGGGGTACCCACGGCTCCTGGCTCCTGCAAACCGCCAGGCTTCACATTCAAGAGCACACAGCTTGGGATGGAGGGATCTCAAGGAAGCCACCAGCCATAACATACATACACAGGCTCACTTATGTACATTCATACTTCCTCTGTGACATACAGTCATACAGGTTCACACGTGTACTCACACACACACACGCGCTCTCAAATATTCACACCCCACCCACTAACACATTCACCCAGATGCTTGCGTTCATATATACATTCAAATACTTTCGTGGACACACAGACTCTCATACCCTCACCACATCCATCCAGTACTTACACACACACACACACACACACACACACACATCTATTGCCATGCACTCATACATTCCTTCCTGGATCCTTTCTCACATGCTAACACATTTGCACCCTCACCTACACCCACGTACACTCACACTCAAGCATTTCAGCTAAGTTTTTTAGTATATTGGGTTCTAGCACCAGTCTCAGTGAAGACAGGGTTCTGCAGCTAAGAGAAAGCAAGTGGCCCTGTCACCCTTGGATGTGGAAGCGTGGGCTAGAGAGGCAGGTACTGGCTGGGTGGCCGCCCTCTCTTCTCCTGCTGCTCCTTAAAGACTGAGATCTTTGGTGGTGCTTCCCACGCATTGGGTTTCAGTTTCTCTAGAGGGGGACATGCTCTGTATTTTCTCCCTTCTCCCCAGAATGTCTGATTTGAGGCCATGTGCTCCTAAGTGCTGCACCCCATCAGCCCATTCCCAGGGCAGCAGTGCTGGCAACTGAACCTAAGTAAACAGGAGCAGCTGCCATATACAGATGAGGCCTGGTGCTTGGCCCAAAGCCTGCATAGGTAGATGCTCAATAAATGCTTATTTTGTGGCTATGCAGGAGCACACAATAACAACAGTTCACACATCCTGACCCGACTCTGTCCTGGCACCAAGTGCTGCTCCTGCATTCCAGTGCTTCCCCAACAGAATCGCCTAGGAGGACTTTTAATGCGCTAATACCTGGGCCTCTCCCCGGGATGTTGGTTCCATTAGCTCAGCTGTGGCCAGGACATGAGGAAGATGCACAAGATCCCTAGATGACCCCAACCACAGCCCTGGATTCTTCATAGCCCTACTCTTACTGTTCCCAAGTCACAGATTAAATTTAAGCACAGAGAAGTTAAATTACTTGTCCAGTGTAGGGCCACAGCTATCAAATCCTAGAACTGGCAATTTTAAACTCTCGCATGTCTTAGGCAAGGAGCGTCACTGCAACCTCCCATGCTGACCTCCTGCATGCCCTGACTGTCCCAGCTCTCAGTGGTGCAGGACCTATCTGCCTCTCTGTTCCCTCTGCCCTGACCCTGCCTCCCCACTGCTGCCAGCATCCACACTCAGCACTTCCCTGGCAGCTGGGGGCCAGCTTCTGCGGACAGCATCTCTCATGGCTCCTATTTCTCACCAGCTAGGGGGATGGTCTAGCCCTGAGGCACTGGGCAGCCACTGCTCTCATCGTGGCTGGCCTGGTATGTTTTTCAGAGCTTGGAGAAGGTTCTTTGAGCAGCTGGTATTGTGCAGAAAGTCAGCCAGTTCTGTATTCAAACTCAAACTCTGCCAGAAAAAGCTGTGCAACTCTGGACAAGAAACTTTAGCTCTCTGAACCTTAATGTCTACATCTATAATAGAGGAACAATAACACTTACTTCAAGAGAGAGTTTTTTGTTTTGTTTTGTTTTGTTTTGTTTTGTTTTGTTTTCTTGAGGCAGTATGTAGCCCAGACTGGCCTTGAACTCAGGGCAATCCTCACCTCAGCCTCCCAAGCACTGGGATTACAGGAGCGCACTGCCACACAGAACAGGAAGGAGTTTTGAGAATGACTTGAGATATAAAGCACTGAGTAGAGAGTCCAGCACAAGCATATAATTAATAAGTCACAGTGGTGGCTATTATCATCATCAAAGATATTAACCTTCTTTTCTCTCCCATGAGCTACTGTCTAGAATTGCTATAAAAGGTACTTTGTGTAATTTCCCCCGGGCTATCATTTTTCTCACCTACCGAAAAGGGTGACAGTCTCCCTCACTAGAGTGTGGTAAGGATCAACTATGGTTCTGAATGTAAAAATTAACATGGACAAAGGGCTCCTGACAAGGGTCTGGGGCTGTAGATTAGTGAAATTTGAACATGCTGTGATACAAAACATGTCCAGTGTAGTTTCATAAGCAGAATTTCTTGAGCTAACTTGGGGATGGATTTGCTGAGTAACACGGGGTTACAAGTAGTTAAACCCTGGGAATCAACTTCTCCTCTGCCTAGGGCAAGAAACCATCTGCCAGGTTATTGTGAAGATGCTGGAAGAAATAACAATTCAACAACAGCAACAACACAGCAAGTTCCTCAGAATGAGGTCAGTGTTAATTCCACAAAGATATGGGCAAATTTAGCATGGCTCTAATCCAAGCATTCTGGAGGCTGAAGCAGGAGGATACCCACAAGTTCAAGGCCAGCTTTGGCTACATAGTGAGTTCAAGGCCAGCCTGAATTACGTGGTGAGACCCTGTCTCAAAAAAGAAAGATTCAAATCCTAATCTCAGGGACCTCTTAATGTCATTTTATTTGGAAAGTTTCTGCCAATATAAATTAATGAGCTTAAAGTAAGGAGATTGTCCAAGATTAGCTGTATGGGCCCTAAATCCAATGACAAGTGTCCTCATAAGACACACAGGGGGGCACTGGACAGACTGAAGAGGAGAAGGCACATGACCACGGAAACAGAAATTGGAGTAACACAGCCACAGCGAAAGAACACCAGCAGCCACCAGAGGCCGGAAGGCATAAGAAATGTATCTCCCCTAGAGATGGCAACACCTCAATTTCAGACTTTTGGCCTCCAGAGCTATATGAGAATAAATTATTTTTGTTTTAAGCCATCCATTTGTGGTTCTCTGTTCCAGTAGGCCCAAGACATACATCTTCTGAACAGTTTCTGCGTCAAGCACAAGTTCGTGTGAGTTACCCAGCTCATGCCACACTCACCATGACTTCCTCCAAGGAGGAAGTGTTACGATGACTTCTCTTGTATAGGTGAAAACAAGGAAGTGCAGAGAGCTCAGGCCCCACAGTTTATAAGCAGAAAGGCAGGATCTGGACCCTGACAGCCCAGGCCCATAGCCCATGTACTTAACCGTTAACACTGGTGGTTCTCAAAGTGTGCTGCCAGGACCTGTAGTACAGCAGCAGCATCTGAGAACTTTCTGGAGATACAAATCTCTGGGATCTACTCCCAGTCTACTGCAGCAAAAACTCTGGGGAAGGGGGGGCCCTCATCCTGTGTCCTTCCCAGCCCTGCAGGTATCTCTGATGTGCACTCAAGTCTGAGTCTGCTCTGCTACTGGGCCAAGTGTGACTCATGGGGAATCAAGGGGCAGAAGGCTGGAGCAAGCAGCCGGCTGGAGAGGAACCTGCTGCAGGGCTGAGACCCAAGCGTGTGGCTTAGGGGCAGGACCCAGCTCCTTCTACCAGGGGACAGACCCAAGAAGGGCCCCAGACCTCGATGAGAAAGGTAGAGCTTTCCTGTAATTGTAGCATAGCAGTTGAGTGATGTCCCAAGTAGGCTGACGGGAAGCTGGGTCCTCTGAGTGACTCGGTCCCATGAACAGGACACAGGAATGTCCTGGGGCTTAGAGGAGGCCACCAAGTGACCCTCGCTGATAGGAAAGGAAGCTGACAAGAAGGAAGCCTGTCCCAGGCCATCCCTGGAGGTAACCAGGTTGGAGAGAGGCCTGCAACTCTAGCCACTGGGCCTGGGTGAGATGCATGAGGGCTCTGCAGGCAGAAGGAAGCTTCTGTTCTCTACCTAAGCTACCACCCAGGAAGGTCACACAGGGCAGAGAGGTCCCCCACCCTTCAGGGGCTACTTCCTGAGCCTTACCCCAGCCTTTCCTCACCCACACCGGGCTCAAGGGTCTGAAGATAGCCAGCAAAGGCTACTGCACCTACACCGGGAAGCTTCCCCTTCTCCACAGATATCTTCATGTCTACAAATGAGTCATATCACCTCTCACCCCTGAGTCTCCCAGGAGGCCCCAGTTCCTTACATTCTGTTATATCTGTTCATGTGCTGTGTCTCCACCTGTGGATAGATCCTTCAGGGGACAGGCAGCATGTTCAGTTCCATCTCTTTATCTCCCTCCTCTTCCCTAACACAGAGCCTTGCACGAGGTTAGGTGGAAGTTGAGCTCTTGATGAATCAATGAATGAATGAACAAATGAATAAATAAGGCACATGTAAGTAAGTGAAAGAGCTTCATGGATATTGGACAAGACAGGTTGTGTGCTCACCTTCACATACATTTACTATGATCAATCATAACATATGTTCATGAGTGCCAGTGATTGTCCCAATAATCCCACCAAGCACCATTGAGTTTAACATGTACTTCATGGTCTCGCCCTCTTTGGACCCCCACTGCCGAGGTATAATATCAACAGCTAGTTAAGGGCTTAATGTCGACTGCAATCCCACCCTTTCAGCTGACCCGTAAGCAGGGAGCTTGGAATAACAGGCCTTCTGCAAAATGACTGCCCTTGGCTCTCACCCCCAAGCCAAGTTAGGAGTGCCTCTGCTAGACACACTGGTTTCTCAGACTTCAGGCTAAATTCCAGCCGCCTCCACCTTCCCGCTCCCTGAAACAAGGGCCTGGGTGGGGCACGTGGACACAGATGCTTCCACTTCTCTGTGACAGACTGTTGGGTTCTTACAGTTTGGCTGGAGGTCCATGGAGGTTGTTCCTGACCAATCCGGGTGTTGGAGCAGGAGCTGGGACCACTGGACGAGATGGAGATGAGACAGACCAGACATTACAGCCCCAGGAGTAGAGCAGGTCCTCCTGCAAAGATGAAGCCCCACCCCCACAGAAATGGGCACTGAGTTGAAAGGAGGGCCATGGAATGGGGGAGAGAAACTTGAAACAAGTATTGGAATTCTGGAGCTTTCTCTCTAAGTTGCACTAAGTCTCTAAATAAAGCATGTCCTGGGGTGTGTCCTGAATTCTTTGGTATGGTTGATGCTATACAGTCAATAAAAACTCTTTCAGAAGTTGCTATCCATAGGCAGTCATCATTTATGTCATCCAAGACCCCGGGAAGCACAGCTACAAGGGGAGACTGGATCCCAGAAAAGGAGCCAGGACTGGTCCGGCCCATCATGCACTTGATCAGGGCCCAAGTCTGGCTTTGCCTACAATCAACATCCTGGGTCACCTTGTCTGGACTTGGCCTGGGCTGACCTCAGTGGGATGTAAAAGATAAGGAATTCAGTCCCTGACTACCTCTTGGCCTAGTAAAGGAGACCAGACACCAACACACAGAATCCTACTAGAGTGGCCTGAGCTTGGGGCCATGAGTTAAACACAGGCAAAGTTCCACAGGGGCTGGAGGCTCTGGGAAGGTCCTGAAGGAGGAAGTGATTGAGAAAGGCCTGGAAGGCTTTGCACAGAGGAACATGGTGGAATGAGCAGAGAGCACAGCAAACCCATGGTTAGGAAAGCTGGGAAAATGTAGGTGAGTCCAGGAATAGGAGACATGGGACCCACAGGTAGATAACCACGAGCACTGAAGCAGAAAAAAGGGAAATATGGACCCAGGCATACCCTAAGAAATATTAAGCAAAGGGCTGGAGTCAGCTTAATCTCAGGACAACCCAATAAGGTGGGAGCCACGGCCACCCCCTTTCTCAGATGAATGGGCTAGAGATGAAGGCGATCAAAGCCATGACTGGTAAGGGAGGTGGGTGGCACTTCCACTTTATTCTTAATCACTTTCGTACTTAGCAGATGCGTCAGATAGTGGGGAGACTTGAATGTCAGGCCCAGAGGACTAAAATGTATGTGACAGGAAACAAGGCACCTCTGAGAAGGGCCCAGCTGACCATTTTAGGAGAAGTTACCCCTTCACTTCGGGCTGTTGTCCCTGGCAGTTGGGCCCCTTCCCTTCCTGTGCCAAGGAGAGGGTGGGACTGGGTGACTTGGAATGTGGAGTGCAGGCGTGAGTTTGGCAACAGAGGAGATTCACTTTCTTTCCTGCAGTCTCTCAGCACTTGGCATGTTGTGCCCTGGGCAAAGTCAAGCTGCCCTGGGAACTGCCTGGGGCATCTCAACAGATGGGCTTGTGCGAATCAAGACAGGACAGGCGAGCATCGAGGACAGAATGATCTCATGGCTTCAGCAGGCACCGTGAAATTGTGCCTACACTACCAAGGCAGTGGGGTTAACCAGAGCTAGGGTGGACCTCAGAATATGCATAGTCCAGTGGCCCTAAAATGAGAGGCTGAGGCCCACCCATCCAACTACCTGCAGCATAGTATGTTCCCAAATATCCAGGCCACACTCACCCATGACCCAAGTCTGGTATAGCGCTTGTCGCACTGTGTGTGTACTGCAGGGACGAATGTGTTTGTGCCTGTAATGGAGGCCTGTGGTCCACATGCAATAACTAATGCTGTTGAGTAGGAGAAACCAACATAAGAAACTTGTTCTACTGCTTCAAGCATACTACATCCTTCCACACATTTTCTGGCTCAGTTGTGCAGAGACCTGCTCTCTGCAGAACACAGGAGTCCCATTTGGCTCTGAAGTGGGATTTGAGTTTAAGGGAGCAGCCAGAACAGATGGTGACCCTGAAGTCGTATTGGAAACAGGCTGACTCTTGTTTGGTGCAGATGAAAGTACAACTCGGTGGGCCCCAAGTGTCTGCTGGAGGAAAAGCCTGTGGCCTCTAGAATCATGTGAGGGACTCAGAACTTCCAAAGAAAGAACTCGGGAGACACCTCCTAAGTAGAGGCCAGAAGCTGAGTGAAGAGGGGTGATCTTGGAGGGATCTGAGAAAAATTAGCCTTGCCCTGCTTGGTACAAGGCAAGACATAGAATTTGCACCAGGGATACTGCAAGCAACGTCCTGCTCTACCAGGTACTAGCCAGGTGACCTTGAGTATATAAGTCTCCTTATATGGACATAGAAATGGCAATAACCAGCTCTCAGTGTTGTAGTGCAAGGTTAATGTCAGGTACCTAGTACATCCTGTTCATTTCACTGTTTCACTCATGGATTGCCAAATAATTACCAAGCACTAATGACCATGTGTTTGTCTCTGCTAGTGCTGGAGACTCAGGTTGACCAGAACATACATGGCCTTGGTCCGCAGCACAGAGGGTCTAGGACCTGGCTGGACAATAACCACGGGGGACTTCAGAGTGCTGGTGTGTGGTCCTCTTTCCAATCAGAATCGCTGGAGAATAAGGCCCAGGCCTTGGAATTTTAAAATCAGTGCTGAGTTACACAGTCTTGGGGAGAGCTTGTGGGACTGAACACCTGCTGTCCTCAGCTCTGCCTGCAGCATTCAGCATCCCCTGCAAGGGTCTCCCCAATTCTCTTTCTGAACAATATGCCTGGGTCAAATGACAGAACTGGGATTTGGAGTCCATGTGAGGATTTCAAAGTTTAGCTCCCGCTTATACACTGCCTGGAAGACAGTTGTCCTTCCAAAGCCCCCAAAGAGGAATACAGACTGACAACACACCTGTGGTTCAGCTGCACTCAGCAATTTCAGGGTGGTGTCTCTTATAGTCAGGAGATGGAAGTCTAGATCCTCCAGCTCTAAAACCACCCATGTTAACAAGTTCCTTTCTCTCGGGATCTTCATCTTTCTATCTGTCGCTTGAGAGAGCCCAGTGATCCTCAAACTTGGGTATTTTCTGCTCTCACGTTTCCAGGGAGTTCTGAGGGCGGTGATATAGGGAAGAAGTGAGCTATGTAAGGTACATGAATGGTGAACTGTGCCTTTGCCCACAAGGAGACACTGTGCAGCCTGGACCACACTGGGTAGGAGGCTGCCTCCAGAGGGCAGTTCTTAGAAATCTTGAACTTGAACATGACTGGCCAGCCTCCCATATACATATGCATGAGCAGCATTCTTCACATTCCACCCAAACTTCCCAGGCTAGGGCAGCCCCACACATTTATTCCTGGAAAGGTAAACACAGATTGAAAAGGGCAAGCTTCCCAAAGCCAGCAACAGAAACACACTGCTGTTCACGCAGAAAGCCTTTATGAAGCACTTGCTGTATATCAGACACCATTCAACTACCTTCCTTCTTGGACTAACAGTTTTAGTGCAAGAGATTTGGAGGGCAGTGGTCCTGTCAATACCACACATGAACAGCCTCCTCTAGGCCCTTCATGTTCTCATCTGTCTGCCAACAGAAAGAGTATTTATGAGGAATTGATTTTGTCACCCTTTGCAATAATTCTGAGCCTCTTCCACAATTTAGGGACCTCAAATCTACAAACGGCACCATTTCCATGAAAACATCTTGTCATCAAAGAGAGGGAAATCTACACCTACAGGCCTGAGTCTAGCAAAAGAGCACCACAGGAATTTGGAAATTGAATTAGTCTTCTGCTTTAAAGTGCATAAGTTTCCACTCCATAACACATGTGTGTTTGGGTTTTTTAATAATGGAGAAACATTCTCAAGTATTTTCCAGTTGTTACTGGTCTCCTTGCCCCAACTTACCAACTGCTGAGTAAAGCAGATGCTCCAGGAAATAAACAATGTGACTCTTTGCAGGTTGCTGTCACACAGCCAAGAACCACGAGCACAGCCCCGCTTGAGCAGCAGGGCTCTGAAGGAATGGCTGGGGCAGGAGCAGGGCAGTGCACCATGCCCATCCCACTTGTGCAACCATCTCTGAAGGAACCGCACCCCCCACACCACAAGTACAAATACCTAAAGCCTTCCCACCTCAGCTGCTCCTCCCAAGACCACATTTCTCTTCCTTGGCAAGAGCATTCTGCATTGTGTTTATGGATGTGTGTTCTTGATACAGAGACCCAGGAAGAGAGAGACAAAGAGTAAAGACAGACCATGTCAGAGCTGATCCTAGCCCATCGTGGGACAGACAGGAGGCCACTTTGCAGGGCCAGGATTGATTGAGTCTTCATGCCTAGGGCAGAACGTTTCCTTACTCGCCCTTCCCCACCTCTTGGCCAGGCAGATGAGATGGCCTGAGAGGCTCCATGTGGTCCAGGGGCTTTTAGCACTGGCTCAAGGATCTCACTGTGACCCTGTTTCCTAATTTGCAAGTCTTCTCTTGGGCAACACAGAAGTGGAAGCCCTTTTACCCTCACCAGGAAGCAAGTCACTCTCCAATAAGCGGAGGCAGAAGCAGGCCAGGCAGCTGAGCCCAGAGTCCCACTCTGCACCCCGCCCGCAGCACAGGCCCACAGCCAGGGCACCCCTGGTACTTACATGAATTGCAAGGGACCATGGCACTCAGGTCCACGCTAGGGAAAGCAGCCACTAGGCAGAGCTCCCACTCTTCCCAGGGGCCACCCCTTTCCCTCCCCTCATATTCTGACTGTTTGCTGCTCCCTCAACCCTGGTCCCATTCCTTCTATCTGGAATATTCTACTCTCCTTCCAACCTACCAGCCCCACTCCCTTCCCTGTTTACCCCTGTGATTCCATCTTAAATATCACTCTTTGGGAGACTTCCCTGACACCCCAGAACATACCAGATGTGCAGTGGTACCCCGCACTTCTTCATAGCTCCATTTGCCACTTAGTGTTCAGTTTTTTTTTGTCAAATCTTCATTTAGTGTTAGCATCCCTCACTGGACGGTAGGCTCCACAGCACAGCACACACTGCCTCGTAGCCAGTGGGTGGTGAATAAATGTTTATCAAGTAAAAGTGAGTAAACAAATAGATGAATAAAAACAACCAGGTGACTATAGGCAAAATGGATATTCCTTACCACAACAAGAAATTTGGGGATTAATTCTATGCCCCCTGCCCACCTTGAAAAGCCCTGGTTAGCTATGTTTCACCATTCCCACGTCGGATTATGGCTCCCCCGCATCAATGATTCTAACTTCCGAAGGTGAATGATACTGTCCTGGCCCTTCTAGTCTGTGGAGAGGTGGGCCTGCAAATGAATTTGGACCCCTGTTGGCACGAACCAGGTATTAGCAATGCTGAGTGAAGCCGCAGGAGGGCTTAGGGATGACATCAGTAACACTGAGACTGAACTTGGTTGCCAAGGCCCTTACACTTTCTGGGGGTCTACCACATGCCAGGCACTGTGCTAAGAGTTTAGGACATACTATTTCATTTACTGGTCACAGGAAGCTCAAGACAGGCACTATTATCATCCCCACTATTGCAGATGAAGAAGCTGAGGGCTCAAGAACATCAGTCAATCACCCAAGGTCATGAGGTAGTATATTCAGAGTCTGAAACAAAATGAGCTCGGCCTATGCCCTGGCCCGCCCTCCCCCAATGCCATAGAGTACTGCAGGGCACACTCCAATGCCGCTGGTCTAGGTAAGACCTGGAATCCTGCCTTCCTAGCAGGCATTCTGGTAATGCCAATGCTGCTGACTCAGGGGGCACAGTTTCAGAGCAAGTCTCTAAAGGAGAAAAGGCTAGCAAGGATGTGAAGGGAATGTGCATGGTAAAGTCAGAGACTAGTGAGTAGCTCAGCCAGGGCACAGGGAGGGATGTGAGAGAAGGAGGCCATGTCTCTAGCCCAAGAATGTTGGAACTTACCATGCTATAATGGAAAGCATGAAAGGGTTTGAAGAACGGATGCAACATGATTGGACCTATGTTTTAGACAAGCCACTCTGCTTACAGGGAGATGTGCCAGAGGTCAGAGAGGGGAGGTCCTACTGGCAAGGCAGCCGCTGCAACCCTCTATTAGACATGGCACAGGCCTGAACTGGGTGGGGCAAGGGGTGGCAGGCAGAGAACGTCTGCAGCAGAGACTGCAAGGCCACTTTGAAATAAAGCTGAAGTACTCTTTCCAGGCGCTAAGAACGCCTCAGGCATGCCACACATTGCAGCAACAGTGCAGAGATTACAAAGGCTATTGGCAGTTATAAGCTCAGATGCACACAATTCAGTGAGATTGTCTCAAAATTCAAAAATTCTGGAAAGAACTAGGGATATAGCTCAGTGTAATGGTCTTGGGTTCAATCCCTAGTACTGGGTAAAAAGCAAAAGGGAAAGAGGTGGGATGGAACAGGAAGCGGAGCAGAGAGGAAGGAAGAGGGGGAAAATATAAGGGCCCAGCAAAATACTCTCTCCAGCCCAGCCACACCACCTCTGTGATGAGCCAGCCTTCCCTCCCTTTCCACATTAAGTGCCTTCCTCCAGAGAGCACAAATGACTGGCCGGGCTCCACAGCCAGCCCTGGAACCAAGGCATCCTGACTATTAAGCCAGGGCTGAACATCTCAGACCAGAGAAAATGAAGACGTGTGGCTATAATTTAATATCAGCCCACACAAATATTAAACAAACACAGTGATTCCATTGCTTAAACTGGAAGCTCATGTCCTAAAAGAGATGGGGACACCCTGAAAAGGAGCCACCTACTGTAGACAGTTTTACTTCAGACAACCTGAAATAAAATTAGAAAATGTGTCACATGGAAAAACTCTGCAGTGAGAAATGGTTTCCCCCACCCCCACCCCGACCTCTTTTCTTTCTGAGAGTCAGTAATTTGGCATTTTAGCTAGGCAGGGCAGCTGTAGTAGCTGTTTTGTACCAAATATACACAGTTTTTGGGCAGTTTTGTGTCCCAGCTCACGAATGGGTTGTCAGCGAAGGACGTGCTCGGAACGACAGGACCAGGACTGAGCACTGCTGAGTTGAATCACTGCCCCGGCTGCCTCAAAGTTTGGCCAAACTGAACTCAGATGTCTTAGAGACTTTTTCCTAATGGTGATTTTAGAGTTCACCTCATTTGACCCCTTCATTTTCCAGAGACAGAAACTGAGGCCCAGAATATGGAATAATGGAAATTTGCCCAACACAGGAGAACAAGTAAATGTCAAGGCAGGCTCTGGATAAGTTTATGCCACACCCCCTCCCTGTGGCCATAGTTACCTCCAGAGCTTGGGGCCCCTCTGTAGCTAGGGATGACCTGAAAATATCAGGGTTCTGTGGATTATTCCTTCGGCAAGCATTGCCTGCACAGGCCCAAGGTTAGGTGCTGGAGATAATAATCCCTCCCCACACACCAGCCACCCCAGAGGTTCTATTGGCATGAAATCTGATATATACTCTGAGAGATGAGGGCAGAACAGCACTTTGTGGGACTTCTGGGGCCTCAAATGCCACACTAAGGAGTAGAGTGCTATATCTGGCTTCAG
Organism: Dinomys branickii; assembly: GCA_004027595.1. NCBI lineage: Eukaryota > Metazoa > Chordata > Mammalia > Rodentia > Dinomyidae > Dinomys > Dinomys branickii. Next base: position 15,973 of record PVLD010012503.1, on the reverse strand, counting down.
TTGTTACTGTAATTAGTTACCACAAACTCAGGGGCTTAGATCAACACAAATTTACAGTTCTGGAGATTAGAAGTCTAATATAGGCCTCATGCATTAAAATTCAAGGTATCAACAGACTATGGTTCTTTCTAGAAGCTTCAAGGGAAAAAAAATCTTCTCTTACTGTTTCTAGCTTCTAAATGCTCCTTGCATTCCTTGGCTCGTGGTCCCTTCTTCCATTTTCAAAGTCAGCAAAGAAGGTTGGTCAAGTCCTCATGCCGCATCATTCTGATCTCTTCTTTTCCCTCTTTCTGCCATTTGAAGGATGCTTGTGATGACATTGGGCCCAATTAGATAATCTCCCTCTTTAGGAGTCAGTTAAGTGTCAATCTTAATTCAATCTGTAACCCTTTGCCATGAAGCCTAATGCAGTCACAGGTCCCTAGAATTTGGACATGGACTCTTTGGAAAGCTGTTATTCTGTGGTTTTCATGGGAAGAGGGATAAGTAGCGGCAACATAATCAGAGCTAGTTGAAACTTCCACTGTGTATTTGAACCACCAGGGATCTCCTCAAAATGTAGATTCTGATTTACTGAGTCTAGGGAGTAAGGCAGGAAAGTCTGCATTTCTACCAGGTTGCCTGATGAGGCAGAGGCTGCTGGGGGACCACAGCTGAGCAGCCAGAAGCTAGAGGATTACTGAGGCTGTGAAGCAGGGCATGGGCCACACAGTGGAGAGAACAGAAGTAAAACATAGTTATGTGTGCTTTTGTCAAATTATCCCTGAACTCCATTTCACAAGGCTGTTGTGAGAGTTGGATACATCTACACACACAAATAGATACATCTACATGTCATTTTTATACGTAAACACACTTACACATAACTGAACTATACATTTAAAACATGGAAGCACAATAGTATAACTATTGGTGTACATCACATTCTTGTTCACAGGAAGCTGTCTATGTACCAGGAAACCCCATTCCTGGCCAAGTCTGCTACCAACATGTACCATGGCCTGGAGCTATTCACTTTCCCTCTCTGGGCTGCACAATAAAGACAGGACTGGCCAGGACTAAGTGTGACTAGAGGTAAAGAAGTGGCTGACTGAGCCAGTTTGAGAGGGAAATCTGGGTGTGAGCTGGTGGAACTGCATGAATTTAAGTTCAGCCTGTTGTCACCTGGGATCTCTGCGCCTCTCTTCCAGGGGAGCGAATGGTTATGACTTCCCAGCCCCGGGAAAGCATACCTTACTTTCTGTTCATGAAATGTATTCGATGGCTGATGTATCTGGTTATGAATCCCCACTCTCACCCCTCCCGCTCCCCACCAGCCACCACACTGGACGGTGGCAGGGTGGTCAACCCTGGAGCTACACAGAGACTCTGCCATGGCCAAGGGTTCATAATGTGGGGTTTTCACTAAGATTGCCAAAGACTCAGGCTGTGAATGATTTATTCATTAACATAGTCAAATGTTCATTGTGTCCATTTCGTGCTGTGTCAGATGCTGGGGAAACATGGATAAATAAAACAGAGCTCTTGCCCTCAAGGAACCCCACAGTGCTCTGCAAGCAGGGAAGTAATGGGCACCAAACAGATCAGCAATGGCAAGCCTGATGCTCATCTCACTAATCCTCTCAAGTAGGAATTTGCAGATAAGAAATACAAGGAATAAGAGAGGTAAGTGGCTCCAGATCATTCAAAGGGAAGTAGCAGAACTAAGATTTGAACTCATGACCATGAACCTCAGAGCTCATGGGTACGAACTACACCCTCTAAACCCAGGGAGCTAGCTGCACCACCTGCATTTTGAGCAAGAATAGACATTTTCCCTCTGTGGGACTCAGGACCACCATCATTAAAAAGAAGCCACTGGCTTGTTCTTAACCCTAGTACACCTTAGAATTGAACCCAGAGCTTTTACAGCCCACTGGTAGCTGGCCTTAATGGTTCCTTTGCAATTCCCAAGGTTTCTAATGGTGACAACCACTAAGAGTGACAACCACCTTGTGACCTGAGGTCTCACTTCTAATTTCCTGAAAAATCCTCTTTTCTTCTAGCCTTTAACACAAGGCACATGATAAATGGGTAAGTGACTCAGGGTAGGGAAAGGAAGGCATTCCCAGCTCCATCCCATGCAGGCCGCCACGTGGAGAGACAATGCAGGTACCGTCCCGTTATCGGCTATCATTTTGTCCTTTTGAACTAAACAAGCAGTAGTCAAATGCAGGGTGAAGGAGGCATTTGGAGTGTGAATTACCACTGTCTTTCAAAGAATTCAACCAAAGCCTTGGAAATGGACATGCACTAGACCCCAAAATTTGTTTTAGGATTTTGTGCTAGGAAGCAATTGCATTAAGTCAAATACAGAGCCATAAGAATGTGGTTATCACAACAGTGAAAAATTAAAAAGAGCCCAAAGGCTTAAAAATAACTAATTTAATTTTAGAACATCCATACAATGAAATAGTTTCAACTACAAAAAATATTTAACACTCCAGAGGAAGTTAAAGTAAGATAACCAACCAACAAAATACAATGTACAGAACGATCTGTTCATATACTAATATATGTTTGGGCATGGAAATTAAACTTAAAAGGCAGTCTGCCAAATGTTAGCAGGGTTTATGTCAGAGTCATGAGATAGTATGTAATCTTTTTTAAATACTATTTTTCTGGACATTTTTAGCCCTAGATTTTTATAATGATTATGTATTGCTTTTATTATCAAACTTAAATTTTATTTTGAAAAAAAATCTCTTTCAAGGCTGCTTACATCCCTCTGCCTGCCCCATCTGTGGTGCAAGTGTATGCATCCCCACTTTGGTTGCAGCCAGGCTTACATGCACTGCAGTGACATGCTCAGGACAAGCTCCCTAGCCCTCAAACCAGCAGCTGCACACCCACCTGCACTAGGCTGTGAGTCCCTCCAAGATGGGCACTGAGTCCAGTGTGGCCCTTTAGCTACCTCACCACCCTCAGGAGAACAGCAGCCAAGAAATGTGGGAGGACATCACACCCTCAGAACACTTTCCTATCTTGTCTATCTTTGGCAACAAGTATGAACTGGATAGGACTGGATTAGGTTGGGCTGAGTTGAGCTAGGTTGGATGCATTTGAGTTTGGTTGAGTTGACTTGGCTTGAATTGAAATGGGCTGAGTTGAGGGGTGTTGAGTTGATTTGGGTTGAGCTGAGCCGGGTTCTGATGGGAATGATGAATGGGTTCCACTCATCAGATGACCTGAGCCCATGTGTCTCTCATTAAATGCTGTCCAGGAAGAAGTCTGGATTTCTCCCAAGCTCTGCTCTAACCCTAGACACTGTCCCTCTGTCTCTGTTTCTATCAGTCTCTGTTTGTCTCTTTGTCTTTGTCTCTGTCTCTCTGTGTCTCTCTCTCTGTCTCTCCCCCCCCCCCATCTCTTTCATTCTCCCCATTTAGGGTGGAGCAGAGAAAGGTGATCAGTCAAAAACCTGGCTCCTCTAAACACCTCTGATGCCACCTAGTTCTCTGGGATCTTCGTTGACAGAAGTAGCTCAGGCCCCAGTATCTTCAGCTCTGACTTTGAGGACTTGTTTGCATATTCATTCTCCTCATGCACATTAATGTCTACATTGAGTTTTGTGTAAGTTGCTTCCCTTTGTACAACCCTCACCAACCCATCACCACCCCTGGTATCTGACCATACCATGAGGAAATTATCTGAAAACCCCAACTATAGTAAAAAAGTAATGGCTTCATGAAAGAGGCAGGGGTGACTTCCCTTATCAGAGTTTAAAATATATTACAAAGCAGTAATCTCAAGGCCTTGTAAATTTAAACACACACACACACACACACACACACACACACACACACACACACAGAAAAGCACAGGAAAGTGACTGGTAGCATTGAGATTACAGAGCTAAATTTAAATCAGTAAGATAGACAATTTTCACTATGTATATGTTTTTCTCAATGATAAGCAACACAATGATGAGGCAATAGCTTAGATTTTATTTGGTCCAATTTTGGGAAAAAAACTCACTTTCTATTACACTGTCATCTATGGTCCATTTTGAATGGATCAAGTTGTAGAAACTAAAAGGAAATTGGAGAGTAAGTTCAGATATTTTAGCCAGAAAAGAAAATAGAACTTCATGATCTCTGACAAAAGGGAAGCTATCAGGAATGAGTATAGATAAGCTAGAAAATACACTGCTTATGCAATTAATATAATAAAGAGCAAAAATACAAATTCATCTACCTAGCTGTTGTGAAAGAGAATTAAAAGCCCTCCCATTTTTTATTACTCAGCCATAGCCAGCCTACAGTTAGCAGAGTTGTGGCAGAACTGGGTTGACTCATATACCGCAGAGGATATGGTGGCTCAGTGCACTGCACCATAGGCTAGACTGGCCCACTCTTTTTTCTTTGATTCAGTGAGAAAGCTTACTGCGTGTGCACTTTGCCAGGCCTGTGCTAGGTTCTGGGGCTCAGAGCTGAATAAACCCAGTCCTTGTTCCCATGCAGCAGAAGAGACAAAGGATAAATCAATGGCCACAATGCCTGATCTTTGTCATCCTGAGACTGAGAGATTCTCAGTATTCCTGGGAAGGAGGCTTTCCAGAGTAGAATCCTAAAGAACAGTGGAGGTCGCCAGGTAGACTATGGGAAAGGCATATTCAAAAAGGATATATGTTGTGCAAAGGCACAAATGTCACACAGAAGCCTGGTTTGGTGTGAGCCCACGAGCGGCTCTGTGTTTGTTATGAGAGACACAACCCACTGAGGCCAAAGGCAGACCCCATCTGAGGTACAATGAGAGTCCAGCAAGGCGATTAAACTAGGGACTGGTGTGATTAAATTGGTATCTAAGAAAGAGTCTTCTAGATAGATGGTAAGAATTATCCAACTAGCTGTGCCTTGGTAGATGAGGCCATCTTGGGAGTATAGTCAAAGAACATAAACCAAAAAGAAAACAAAGGGCCATTTGTCTGAAAAATGTTCCCAGAAGCACTGTTTATAATAATGGCAAAATGGCCAGATCCACATAGTCAGCTCTGGACAATCGCACTTTGGGAGATGGAAACCAGAGACCAGTGATGTGAAGTCTCAGGTATGACTCCCACCCACTCTCTGTCACTCAAGAAAGGACATCGACTGCCAGGGAGCACAGTGATGCATGAGAGGAAAATCCTGAACTGTTCACATAGGCTTTGATTTAAACCAGGCTTTATTCAAAAAAGATACCGAAATGACCAGCATGCACTTGAAAAGATGCTCAATGTCCCTGGTCATGCAAATCAAAACCACAATGAGATACTTCACACACATAATGAGAGCGTTACACACACATACACGCACACACACACACAGGGGGTTATCAGCCTGAAATAACAAGTAGTAGTGCCATGTGGGAAAATGACACCCTGATACGTTGCTGGTGGGAGTGTAAAATGGTATAGTCATGGTGGAAAATAGTTTGGGAATGCCTCAAAAATTTAACATAGGATTGACATGTGACCCAGAAACTTCACTCATAGGTATATATCTAAAGAATTAAAAAACAGCTACTCAAACAGATCCTTGCAAACAAATGTTCATAGCAACACTGTTTACAATCACTGAAATGCAGGGACAACCTAAATGCCCATCTACAAATGAATGGAAAACCAAACTGTGGTGTATAGATATAATGGAATATTATGTAGTCAAAAAAAGTAGTGAAATACTGATAGATGAGACAACATGGATGAACTTCAAACCATTACATCAAATGCAAGAAGCCAGAGACACAGGAGTCGCATGCTGTATGAGCCCATATATATGAATATGAAGAACAGGCAAATCCATGAGGATAGATAGCCCACTGGTTGCTAGAGATGGGGGTGGGGGAGATGGAAGAGTGACTGCTAAAGCGATGTGGAGCTTCTTTTGAGGGTGACAAAAATGTTTTGGAAGTAGAAATGGTGACTGCATGAATGTACTAAATGCCAATGAACTGTACACTATAAAATAGTCAGTTGTGAAATACCACATCCACTCAGAAGAAGCCTGCTGAAAAGACAGTGCAGTGATTTGTGATAATAATTTCACCTCAATAAAAGTGTAAGTCCAGATAAGCAAATCGTCTGTAAGCAGATGAAAAGGAGTTCAACTTAATTAATAATCAAGCATATGTTAATTAAGACCACAGTAAGATTCTAATAGGCACCCACTAGAAATGCTGAAATTGTGTTCAGTACCCAGACCAAGCGCTGGCGAGAGCAGGAAGAACCAGGGACTCTCACAGCCACATACGGGTGAGCACCCCAAGACCCAGGGCTCTGCTCCCAGGCACAGAGAAGAAAGAACTGCGCGTGCACGTGCACAGAGAGCCACACTGCAGGAATGGCAGCAAGGCAAACGCTGTTGCAGAAAGAAGGGTTAAAGAACACTCGGCATATTCACACAATTGGATGCTGTATTGGACGGCCGTGCAAATGAACTAACCACAGGCACACACAGCAACATGAGGAAATCTCAAAAGCATAATACTCTGTGAAGAAACAAGACACTGAAGAAAACATCTTGCCCGTCAGTTCAGCACTGAGCAGAGCAGAGCTTCAGAATCCAAGGCACACACTTCAGTAGTAAAGTTACTAGGGAAAGGCAAGGAGTCAGTGACACCAAAGCCGAGGTGAAGCTTACCTCTGACAGGAGGGCGGGAAAGACACAGCCCAGGGTGGCACGGAGGCTGGGCGCCGGCCAGTCAGTGCCTGACCTGCAGAATGGGGCCTTTGCTCCAGGACAGACCGCTGCGCTGTCCTTCCAACAGGCCCTCTTCTGAGCAGATGCAATCTTTCACAATAAAGCAGTCTACAGCAAAGCAATTCACTCACACACCTCAGCCATTTATTAGCAGGAATAAACTATAACACCACCCCTGTTCCAGGAGCAGCTGCTTATCTCCCCAAACAGCATGTACTGTACTCTAACCGCACTGTAAAATCGGGGACAGCAAGGGGCAATGCTATCCTGCAGCCAACTTTGATCCACGAGGGACACAGGGGCCACTCAGGGGACACCTCACTGGCATGAATCTCTGCACACGGAACCTGATGAATATAGGTGAGAAGAGCTGCAGGGAAACTGCATCACAACTGCCTGTGACCTTGCCCTCCTTCCTGTGAACTCTGAAGAGTGCCTCAGGCAGTGCAGTGCCCGCCTCCTTTCTGTCCACAGCCAGCTCGAGGCTGATGGAGTCAGTGCTCAGCATGTATTTGTTGAACTCAACTATGTGGAATAATTAAACCTCATGCTAGGTGAACACTGTTTTGTTTCCCAATGTTTTAAACTAGAAGGAACACAGTGAATCTTACCTCCCCATTTTGCAGATGGGGAAACTGAGGCTCAGAAAAAGGAAAATGACTCATTTCTATTCACAAAGGGAGTTAGTGGTGAAAACCACATTTCCCAATGCTTGGAATATTTTTCCATGGGGGCTGTGAGGAAAAATATCAGAAAGCTTACAAAGATCCACTTTCCAACAGATCCATATCTGCAAATCTTCATATACCAGTGCTTTGTGCCAATAAGGACAGCCTTGCCCTGGGCCCTCAGTGTCATTCCTGGAGAAGCATGAGGGACGGTGAAGCTGGAGACCTGGAGGTGCGGGTGGACCTGGCTGGAGCTCAGGGCTGTTTTTCTAGCAATGGGCTGCTTGGGAGCACCAAGCTGTGTGCCAGCTCTATGCCAGCCTGGCTAGCAGCTCCACCAGGATGCCCTGCCAGATCTGGAGTCTGCGTGCCCTGGCAAAATGCTTGCTTTTCTTTTCATAAATAGCTTTGCTGAAGTGCAGAATACATTCCACGAAATTCAGCCAGTTCAGGTGTGCAGTTAAATGAGTTTTAGTAAATTTATATTGCACAAGCGGGAGCACAGTCCAGCATTAAAGTATTCCCCCAGAAAGTCTCCTCCCACTTGCAATCACTACCAGCTTCTATCCCTGGCCCCGGGAGCCACTGATGTGCTGTGTATCTCTGTGGTTTTGCCTTTGTAGAAATTACTTGTAAATGATCTCTAACAAAGTATAGTTTTCTGTGTCTGGCTTCTTTTACCAAGCTTATTGCTTTTAAAGGTTTTCTGTATTGGGGCATAGATCTGTATGTCATCTTTCTTTCTGGCTGAGCGGTATTTCATCAAAAGGAAGTACCACATTTTGTTTGTCTCTTCACCACCTGATGAGCAGTTTGTTTCCATTTAGGGCCATTATGGAGAATGCTGCTAGGAGTATTCACAGAGGAGTTGCTGGGTGGACATATTCTTTTTTTCACTTAAGTAGATTTTTAGGAGTGGAATCACTAGGGTAAACATTATGTTTAACTTGTAAGAAAATGCCAAATCCTTAAGATGCAACAAACTTGTAATTTACAAACCACCTGGCTTGAGGGCTGAGCATAGCAGTTAAGAGCACATATTCTGGAGCCAGACCCTCTGACTCCAAACTGAAATTGCCTTTGGATAAATGACTTTGTGCCTCAGTTCCCTCTTCAGTGAAAAAGGGTATTAAGGGAGGTTGTTGTAAAGATAGAGGGTTAATTCACACAAAGCGTTTAGAACTGAGCTACCTCAAATTAGTGCTCTATGGGCTTAGCAGCTTTTTCAATAGCCAGGTGAGCAGCAGCCCCATGAGAGAAAAATTGTCAATTATGGAGTCCACAGACAGGTAGGGTTGGCATGGATCAACCCAGGAACAGCTGTGTAGCTTTAGGCAGATCACACGTCACCTCTGAGCCCGCTTGGTGTGGTGGACCCGCGCTGCAGCGGAGGGTGAGTGCTGCTCTGGAAACTGCACAATGCCATGCAGATGCAATGGGCCCATGTTATGATCACGACCCTTGGGTGATGGGGCTCACTGGAGAATGGGGTCCCTACAGCCCTTTCCATCCCGTAAGCTCTGCTAAGTGAATATTAGAATGCTTAACAGCAAGGATGATGGAGTCAGACTATGTAGTTCAAATCCTCTTCCAAGCGCTCAGAAGCTACGGTGACATGTGACCTCAATTTGCACATTCAACAAACAGTGACAGTAATGGTCCTCGGTCCCCACCTCCTGGAGAGACGGGAAGGGTTGGATGAATAAAACAGGAATATGTTCACACTCCACCTGAACATACAAAGCATTTTATGAGTGTTAGCCATATTAAGCTGCACACAAACTTTGGATAGCTCACGTTTCCAGGAACTCGCATCAGATTCCTAAAGGGGTGGTGAATACCAGAAGTTGTAAACGGCCCTCCTGAGGGTTTCCTGGCCCTCCCTTTTTACATTATGGATTGGAACAGGACTTCCTCTGGGCTAGGAACAGCCCCGCCCTGACATCAGGGGACCAGGCTACAAACTCATGAAAGACACCGAAGTTTGTTTCCCTAGCGCCCTTCCTTTTGAGGCAGCCGGGGTGGTAGCAAAGCTCACAGGAGACCACAGAATCTAAAGCTGCCGCTGCAGCTGAGCTGGCAGTGCCCAACATCACATCCACAGCTGCAACATCCTGCCATGGGCTGTAGTGCTGAGAGGCCAAAACTATGTTCCAGCTACCTTTTGATCTGTAAGAAATGCCAGGCTGGGAGCTCTGGAAGGAAAAGTTTTCCCTGCGTTTGGGTCTTACCTCCTGGAAGATAAGTCTGGGCTGCCTCAGACTTCATCAAGCGCACAAAAAGTTACCTAAGGCCACCCACTCAACCTCCAGCTTCCTTTGCGGACTGAGGCTGCTCCCTGGTCTTCCCACTTCCTTATTCGATTGAGGCTGTGTACTGATCTCTTAAATCCAAAAGAGGTCAGTGGGAGGCTGCTGTTCAGAGAGCCTCCTTCCCCTGCGAGAGTGCATGGCTGGGCAAGGACAGGCTCCTGGAGCCCCAGGTCCAAGTTCTAGCTTTCAGACTGGTCACTTCCAAAGCCTCTCCCAACTTCAGCACTGTGTTATCCTGCACTGCCTTGCAACACATAGTTCCTGCAAGGATCAAGTGGTAATTCCTGTCACTTATTCTGTGCCTACTATGTGCTAGGAGCATAGGAAGAAAATTCTTTTCAATTTCTACTTTAATCTTCACAGCATCCTTAGGAGGTAAGATAGTCTAATTATTCCCCCTTTCAGATGTGGAAACTGAGGCACAGAGAGGTGAAATATTTTGTCCAAATTTACACAGCCCAGTCATATCCATAGTCTCTGTTCAGACCTTAATATAGACCCGTTTTAACTCAGACTCGGCTATTCATTGAGCAGTCTCTGAGTCTTGGTGGGGAAACTGAGGCTCAGAGAATGAAGGAGACCAGATTCCCCCAGCTCTGGGCCTACAGCTCTTTCTATGGCCTATGGTGCTACTGCCCACAATGGATATGACCCCCTAAGTAACCTGGAGCTAAATTAAGCACAAGAGCGATTCAGGTCCTTTATTTCAAAGTGGCCAGGTGTTCGTGTTCGTGGTCACGCTTCAGAACCTTTGTACCTGGAAGACACTAGACCTGCCCATACCAGGAGCCAGCCAGCGCGCACAACCTCAGCGCGGCTCAGGGTGCGGCGAGGGCTGTCTCTGCGCTTTCAAAGTCCCTCTCCACTCAAAACTGGAGGCGCTGCGCCCAGGTTAGACACCTCAGCTTCCTGGGGATCCTGTTGGCAGCTGGAAGCCCCGCAGTGCCCGGAGGAAGCCGCTGGCAGGACCGCGGAGCGCACGGAGCGGCAAGAACTCCCTTTTATGTCCAGGAATGAGGCGCGCAACGCAGCGGAGTCTTCCACCCAACCAACTTCCCCAGGGCGCGGAGGCAGCCGGTGCCACCCTCAGCCTGAGACTTACCTGTCGAGGCGCGCGTCCCGGTGACAGCGGACAAGAGTGCGGAGGTGGACAACAGCAACCTCAAGGGCCAGTTGCTGCAAGAAGCAGTAGAGGGAGAGCAAGTGAGGCGGGAGGTCGGATGGGCTGGAGGGCACCGGGGCGAGGGAAGCGGGTCCCACCTTGGCGCCATGGCGCGGGTCTGCGGAGCGCTCGAAGGCGCGCGGCGGACGGAACGCAGCGGAAGGCTCCGCAGAGGGCGAGGACCGCTGAGCACTGCCACCGCGCTCGCCCTGCCTGCGCGGAACAAAGGCGGCGCTCAGCTGCGACCGGATCCCGGCTCAGAGTTGCCCGCTTCCTGAGTCACCGCGCTCTGAAACCCGACTCTGCAGCGCGCGGCACTGGCCCGCGCGTGGCGCCCCACCTCGGGCAGCGGCGGCGCACTGGGCCAGCCCGGGATCCCCGCCGCGCCGGCGTCCTCACGCCCCTCTCCCCAGCCACAGATGCGCGCTCCCGGCTGCTGCTTCCACCCTGGCTGCCTTACGTAATATGCGAGAAAAGCCGAGAGTGCGCCCCTCTGGGCAGTCCCGACCCACCCACACACCAAGTTTGTCCCTGTCTAGGCTTCCCTGTTGGATGGGCCACTCTTCTCTGGGCCACTTCAGTATCCCAGAGAGACTGATCTCTTTACATGACAGACCAGGACACTGAGATGCGGCGGGGTGAATAGCCCGAAATTAAGCGGCTGGAACGAGCGCCTCATCCAGGAATGCCCAGGAGTGGCCGCATCCTTGTAGGACATAGGTGACACATACAATTAAGACCTCAAAGGCCGTGCAGTTCCCGAGCGGTTTGGAATCCCAAAACATTTGCTACCAACAGACTCCTAAAAAGCCTAATCCAGCCATCCCTTGCCTGTCTCCACTGTACTGATGGAGAAACTAAGCGCAGAGAGGGGAGGCAGTTTACCAAGTCACCCACCCAGTGATTGTCAAGAGAAGGCACGAGAGAAGAAAGGGAACTGGAAAAGGCCCTCAAGAGTTGCAGTTTGTGTACAGTCCAAGGGTCCTCACAGGATACCTGTGAGTTCCGTGTCACTGAAGGAGTTTCGAGTTTGGGTTCTGGGAGGATTGAATCTTAGCTCTGCTGTGCATTCTGTAAAACATGCACACATCTGTAAAATAGGGCTGAGAAACCCTGTGTCTTGTGGCAAGTGTCAGGGTGTGGCTGAAATGGGAAGCATTTATCAGAGTGCCTGGAGCAGGACGAGCAGTGTTCGCTGGACGTCAGCTCCTCTTGCTCGTGCTGATCTTACCATCAAGGCTGCAGCTCGGACACACCTGGCAAGGACAGGCGGGACCCTGGACAGAGATCTTAAAGATCGAACACATGGAGAGCCAAGCAGCGGTACAGCCAGGGTGGTGTGATGTGGACATAACACAAAAGGCCGAGCACGTTCCAATGCAATTATACACTGAGGGCTTCCTTAAAATCTGTTCACATTCTATCCCAACTGTAGACTCTCTGATGGGCACGATCTTATTTCGTTATAGATCATTCACCACAGGGAATCAACTTTCTTGGTCCCATATTTCTCTACTGCTTATAAAATACCATATCAACTGGGAATATAATTGACTTTCTTAAAACTATAGTTTTGCATTGCTTAGGAAAAGCCACATCAGCTATGATGACATACTTGTTCTATGGTTCTTTCTGACAGCTAAAACCAGCGACCGTAAAGCGGAAACAAAGCTTTTATAAGGAGGGAAAGAGGGGTTGAAGGGAGAGGAGGAAAAGGGGGAAAAAGAAGGATCAGGATAGATCATGTGCACGTACAGATTCCCTATGATGAATGTGATCACTGTCTATATCGAAAGGGTACCAATAAAATTAATTAATAAAAAGAAAAAATAACCCAGAGATTGTAAACTGGTGTCTATCTTCTCAGTGGAGCCCACAGACATGTTTTGTTCACATTGCCAGGAGTCAACCTCCAAGCTGAATTGAACTAATTAGCAATATTAGATAATTAGGAAACTGTGCATTAAAACCCAGATTTCTTCTTAAGATTTTGGCAAACCTCACACCATGCTGCCACATTACCCTGTTGCCAATGATTGGTATTAGTTATTGGCTGCTGCCTTCCACTTAGGCAATATTCTTCAGTTTGTCCTAGTCCCCACTGTTCCCCACTGTTCTCAACACCTAGGCTAAGAATCAACATGCCAGCACACTTGCACTCTGGTGTGTGCTTATAAGAAAAAGTGGAATAGATAGTTTCATGTTCCTGTATAAAAATGGATAAAGCAAAGATATATACAGAGAAGCCCATACTTAAATAAAATGGGGAACAACATTTTTCTACATGTTTAATATGCAAACAAAGTGTGTCTGCCTTGAAAAGTACAAAAACCAAGCCATTATGAAATCAACCTGGCCTAAGTTATATCCATTACCTGCAGGATGAAGGTATAGCTGTGTTCTCATTGGTGGGCTTGATGTTCAGTTTATGAATCTAAGATACATATGGATCGTGTGGAAGATTTCCTTAAGACTTTAGAAGGGAAATTCTGTGTGCACATTTCATAGTTTGTTGGTTCTGAATAAGTAAGTATCTGACATTCAATTCACTAGAACCTAACGATGAAACTCTCTGCAGGTCATTCCTCCCCTACAAGTGACTGGAATGTTGATATTGATTTTGTAACATTTTCACCTGGGAAACCAGACCATGTGCACAGACAAGAAGGGGTCTCATTTTAGAGTTTGGCCTGGAAGAGGGAATCATGACTTCTGCTTGGTGGAAGACAAGGGAGGGTCACAGGCCTGGGGACTGAAGCTGAAGATGGGGGGGGGGGCTAAAGGGAGAGGGTGCAAATGGTCCCAGCTGTGAGTGTGGGAGAGATGGACACAGGAAGCCAAGCCAGGCATTTCACCTCCTGCCAGACAGTGTTGTGAGGGTTTAAACAATTTCCTTCCATTCAGTGTGAAGTAGAAATAGCCAAGAGGAAGCATCATGTCATACCCAAGCTAGTCTAAATTGTTTACTGTGGTTCAGTATGATCTGTAAGAGTTAGATGGAGACAAGGGATTTTATGTCCCAGCTCTTCCGGGACTCAACTAAATTAAGAGGCTATTCATGTTCCTATAATCCAGGCAAACATTCCCAAAAACTCTGCATCCAAAAGTGTCTCCCAGACTGTCTGAAGCAGCTGGGAGTGGCACAGAAATGTATGAGAAGAAATCAAAGTTTGGAAAGAAGTTACCAAGAATATAGTGTGCCTCATTCTAAACTTGGGTTTCTTCTGTGCATGAGTATAACCCCTTGTGAAGTCCTGGCATGAAAATTCACAGAAGATACCCAAAGCTTGCACCATCATAGGACTTAATGAGCGAAAAAGCAGAATAGACTGTACTGGCTGACTGGCAAGGAGTTTACTGGAAGAACAAAAAGAAAATGGCTGCTTCCTGGATAACTAAGAGAAAACAACGACAATCTAAACCCACCACTGCCTTCCAAGAAGGATCCTTTCATGGTGATGAGCACCATAGGCTGAAAACAGTTCATTCATTCTGCACAACAATGATAGATTTGAAAATCTGACAATCCAGGTGGGAAAAAGACACATCTATACATACACACACACACACACACACACACACACACACATGCACAAACATAAACACATGAACATACACACAAAGGAAAAAAGCAATAAAAAACAGAAGAGAGAATGTATCAGACACCTGTGATGCACCACTGTCAGTAATCTGTCCACAACTCCCTTGTCTGCCACTTACATGCATGGCTGCCATCTTCTGACACAGCAGCTGTGTCCCTTTGCGTGAGCATAGTCCCTGGCCCCTGGAGCCTTCTCTGCCCACAAGCAAAGCAGAATTAGCTCCCCCACAAACACACACGCAAGAAGCTCTCAAGCAATGACTAGCAGAAACTAGTGGGTCAAAGCCTCAGCTCCTTCACTCAACCGGTGGGAAGAGAAAGGCTGTCATTTCCCCATTCCCCTCCAGAGTTTCTTGGAAAAGCTGACCAAATTAACTTCTCACAGTGGAATCCTTGCCTCAGGCTCTGCTTCCGGAAGAATCCAAACCAATATACCATTTCAGATTCTGTGACCCTTCCCTTTTCCAGGGTCTTCGGCCACTTGTTTTGGGCCCGGTCCCCTTCATCATGACCAGCTGTCCTTGGATTCTCACTAATACTGGCAGGTAAGCTCACAGCCCTTGCCTCGTCCCACGCCATATGTTTTCATCCCAGGGCTTCCTTGCTGATAGAGAAATGTAACACGCTCACAGTCTGTTCGGCACCCTAGCAAACTAGCTGCAGGTGTGTTGCAAATTACACCCAGGATGGAGTTTTAGCCAGTGCACTCCAGTAAATACATTTTCCTCCCTCCTTCCTGCATATGAAAATAATCTAAGGAAGTGTTTCCTTTTTCTAATTTATTTTTAGTTTTTATTTTAAAAAATAAAAGCACAAAAACATATTAACAGACATAAATTAGCATAAGACATAGTACAACCAAAACTGATTTACAGACAAGGTGACATGGATTCAACAATGGTTGTTGCTTTACCTATGGATATCTTTGAAGTGTATATACATGAACACAGATACAGACATGCGAAACTGGTCAAACAATTAATCATCTCAACAACAGAAAAACACAAAAACCAGAAAACAAAAGACAAAAAATAAAAAAAATAATAAAATAAAATAAATAAAAACCAACAATAGTTGCTGCTTTGCATATTGATATCTTCGAAGTGTGTGCTCAGGCTAACACATACAGACATACAAGATTGATCAAATAACCTGTCATCAATTATTCCTTAGCATTAAGTGATATAATACAATAGTAGAACCATGTTAGCCCTCCTGCACATATGTATCTACATATATACATACATACATTTTTGCCTCTTTCTTTTCTACTTTCCCTCGTCCCATCTGTTCTTTGTTTTTGAACAGATTTCCTTCATGTCTCTTAGTTTATATTCCCACCCTCAGGTTCTTACACCAGTGATACAATACGTTGCCTGCTCATGTA
This sequence comes from Dinomys branickii, assembly GCA_004027595.1. Taxonomy (NCBI): domain Eukaryota; kingdom Metazoa; phylum Chordata; class Mammalia; order Rodentia; family Dinomyidae; genus Dinomys; species Dinomys branickii. Next base: position 124 of record PVLD010012503.1, on the reverse strand, counting down.
CTGCTGATTTATTTCACTTATGAGTATGGACTCCAGTTTTGACCATTTGCCTACAAAGTCCCCAAAACTGTCTTTCTTTATAGCTGAATAATATTCCATTATATAAAAATGCCACAATTTTTTA